>SKCR01050831.1:0-38644 GCA_019454045.1 Zanthoxylum bungeanum | reverse complement strand
AATTAAAAACGGAATTTTTTCGTCGCTAATTAGAAACGAATTATAATTCCGTACCTAATTTTAAATTTTCATTTTCATTTTAATTTAATTTCTAATTTCCAAAACTATTGGTAATTAGAAACGAAATTTTTCCATCGCTAATTAGAAACGTAAGTAAAATTCCGTCGCTAATTAGAAACAGAATTAAAAATCCATCGATAAATAAACATGGAATCTTTATTTCGTCGCTACTTTTAAATTTTCATTTTTATTTTAATTTTAATTGGTAATTAGAAACGGAATTTTTCTGTCGCTCATTAGAAATGGAATGAAAAATCCTTGCTAATTAGAAACGGAATTAAAATTCCTTAACTAATTAGAAATGGAATTAAAATTCCGTAGCTAATTTTAAAATTTTCAATCCCCCCAAAAATTTAATCCTTTCGGCGCCACTTTTTTTTTAAAAAAATAGAGACGGATTTTCCGTCGCTAATTAGAAAATTAGAAACAGAATTAAAATTTCTTAGCTAATTTTTAAAATTTTCAATCCCTCTGACCGGTGCGTAATCACACGCGTATAACGCAAGCGCACGTATTGTTCAAGTAGTATAAAAATTATTGATCCCACGAGGACTTAAAACCTAAGCTATTAATTTATGAAGCCAAATTTTTACAAGTATCTAATGGATTGATTGTTTAATTGGGTGGTGACTTTAAAATTAAAACAAGTAAAAGAAATAGCGCGAAAGTAGATTGAGGAAAATTCAATATTAATAAACTATCCAGGGTTATGAATCTTTCCTATATCTTTTAAAGATGAAGTGGTTATTTCATGTTTGTATAATATATTAGTTTACTAACCTGGAATACGAAAGTATGCAAAAGCCTTTGTCGATGGTCAGTGCAGATACCCAATGTAACCCAATTAATCATATGTCTATGTCAACCAAGTTACATGAATTCATTAAGTTTAAATTCCAATTGTGGCTACCCCCGCCCGACGGTATATGTCTATCCTGTAATGAAATCTATTAAAGGGTTATCTATCCTCAAGGAAGATCGTGGGCTATTAAGTCTAAGGCTGAAACCTAAAATTCCTTTGTCAAGTTTATTTTAAGTTTACCAGATCAATTTTATTAATGGCCAGTTAACAAGAAGCATTAAGCTTAAGACTTAATAAGTAAACATTTATATTACCCAAACTATAAAATAACCCCTTATAAACCGGTGATATTGGAATTCATCACAACCCCAGATAACTGACTTAGTTATGACACATATCTAAGGCTAGTAAAAGCTTAAATAAAATAAAAGACATAAAGTAAATGCTGGAAAGTAAATGACGGAAAGTAAATGCAGAAAAGTAAATGCTGAAAATTAAAAATGTAAAAGTTCAATAAAAGAAAATGCCGGGGGTTAAAAGATCCACTTTTATTACTACTACTTTAGATATCTCCCTTATTATAATATATTAACTTTGTGTGATTTTACCAACCAGCCATATAGGCGGTAACCTGATTAAGTCAAATTTTATAATTAATTACCAACCTGCCATATAGGCGGTATCCAAGCTTAACAGGTTAAAATCAATTTATAAATTAAGTCCAACCGACCATAAGGCGGTATCCTCATTAAGTCAGGTTTTAAATAGTTTATATATTATAATTAAGGGAGATTAATCTAAATATTAGTAATAAAATCTTTACATTTTACCCCAACAGAGGCAGTTACCTCCTCATTACTGAAAAGTAAAAACTGAAAAAGTAAAGAAAGAAAAGTATTGTGCGTAAAAGTAAATTGATGAAAGTAAAGACTGAAAAGTAAATAAAAGAAAGTGCATATGAGAAAATTAATTACTGAAAGCTATAAATAAACAAACAAGATACAATCTTCTTAGTATTCTTTAGGAATTATATAGAAGAATGTATGAATTCAATTTTGAAATTTCGGTCTCTATTTATAGAAAAAATTTACTTCGCGCGTCGCGATGCGCAAGATTGTTCTTGCGTCGCGACAAGCCGTTGATGAAGAACGCGTGGCATGCCGGTTGCGGAGATGGTGACACGTGGCAGACTGAATGATTATCTCAATAATTATGCTGATGTGGCACTGATTGAATTATTATACTGACGTCATTGATGATGTGGCGATGATGATTGTCGGCAACATGTGATGGTGACACGTGTCCAGCGCACGTTAGCACGATTTGCTGTGATGTTGACATGTGGCAGGCGCACGTTAGCAGATTCGGTGCACGTTATCAGACGGCGTATTTTAGCAAAACTTCTCTAATTGGTCCACGTATCCCGGCGCACATTAGCAGACTCCGGCGCACGTTAGCGGTCGCGACGCCCAAATGACAATTTTGCCATTTTTTGTCCGTTTTTTACTGTTTTGGCCCTGATTTGATTCCAGAGAGTCCTGAAACTTTTTTTATCTACAAAATAACACAAAACACATCAAAATATTGACAAAACTCAAGAAACTATACAAAATATTAGGTCAAATGAGTGGGAAATAGTGATACATTTAGCACTCATCACACCCCCAAACCTAAAATTTTGCTAGTCATCGAGCAAAACAACAAAATAGAATAACATAAACATCTTTAAAGTAAAATTAAGCTAAACCACTTTCGTATGGATCATGGTTGCATTTAGCGTATGCAACAAGCCTTTAAACCCCTAGGTGTCCCTAGTGGACGAGTTGTAGTCTCGTGAGGGCTTACAACAACGATGCCCACAAACATCAATCTAAAGCTAATGCACACAAAAGCAAAAAGACAAAAGGAAAAGGGAATAAAAACGTTAGTGACTAAACAGGTGAAACTTTTTATCCAAGTTAAGAGTTGTTTTCTTTCTTTCTAAATTACCGAATAAGTAAATTCTCCCATTATTTTTACCATTCTCCATATACACAGCCAACAAAATATTAATCAACTCATTTTTACCCACAATAGTCACAAGTGTAGTTGAGAAGAGAGTAATATTTTTTTTCCTAAAGTTATATCAGAATTCACTCCTTTTTTAGCAATGGAATATTTTTCTGATTTTTCTGATTTTTTTAGTTATATACAATATGTTTCATTCATATAGCGAGCTTTGGGCCAGTGACTCCCAAACCAGTTGGCTTTAGGGCACTAGGTGTTAAGACACCCCTATGGACTTAATTACTCGGATTTCCGATATATATATATATATATATATATTAACATCTTCGACCCATGTAGCGAGATTTGGGCCAGTGACTCCCAACTCAGTTGGTTTTAGGGCACTAGATGTTAAAACACCCATACGGACTTAATAACTCGGATCTCAGACTTTTTTTTTATTATTATTATTTTTATCCCATCGCTTATTTAGATGCTTCCTCCAATTAAACTAGAGCACTGAATATTACAAACTCGTCAATTACTACTCATGTCCGTATGTTACCATGTATGTTGATAATACCTGTCAACTGAGCATATGGAGATCATTTTAGTCAGTTTTATGGAGAATTTACGAATTAAATAATTCATAAAGAAATGAACAAAAATTAACTTGTTCCGAAATAGGTTGAGATACGTCACATGAGTGGAAATTCCTTACACAGCTATCTCACACCAATTTCACCTGATTAATCAAGTTAAAAACACAAAATATTTGTTTTTAATTTTTGTAAATTTTTTTAATTTTTTTGAAAATTTTTGACTAAAAATCAAATAAAAATAACACAATAAAAATAAGATACTAGTTAACTATTCCCCTCCCCCAAACCTAAATGAGACATTGTCCCTAATGTCTTAAAAAGTGGAAGAAGAGTTTAGAAACAGTACCTGGTTAGTTGAAATTCTACATCTAAAATGAAAATTAAAGGTTAAGATCCAGATTTATCCGACGCTTTTTACCACGATCATTATCAGACCAATTTATCTTGGAAATGATAGGGTCAATTTGTGTTCAAAGGCTAAAATTTGGTCAATTAAATCTGAAGCAGTTCTGGCAGTGAAGAGGAGTTCTTTACAGGTTTTGACATGAACCCATTTCTCCGGACATCATCAAGAAATACACAAAGAAAATCATAAAATCCATCAACATTGAACAGTCCAATCGGTTTATGATGTCTGTTCAAGTTCGCCCAAGATAATACTGTAAAGATTTCCTCCATCATACCCAAGCCACCTGGCAAAGCAATAAAAGCATCAGCACGGTTAATCATTTCCACCAGTCGTTCAGACATACCTGGCACGATCAGTTCCTCTCCGTTTGATGGTCCTATAAGATTCGCCTCCGCCAAAGGTTTTGGGATGATTCCCAAGACTTGACTGTCTCCTTCCTGTACAGCCCTTGAAACGATCCCCATTAGTCCAAGATTGCCACCGCCATATACTAAATGCATATTCCTTTCGGCAATGACTCGACCCAATTTATGTGCTGCTGCAACGTATTCTGGCTTAGAACCAACACTAGTACCGTAAAACACACAGATTTTTACAACTCGTCTTCTTGAAGTGGCTTCCATTATTATATGTTTCTTTCTCAAATCTGGATGCCTTCAAGAGTGCAATGATGAGTTGAATTTATAACACCTGAAAATGGGTGAGTAATAATAGCACTAGTACCTGCAAAATGACAATTATTAGCTAAAAAGCAAAATAAATCGTGAAATGTCAAAAGGTCTGGATCCTGTCGGAGAAAATAAAAGAAATGATAAAACAAATCACAATTATTAGATATATATATATATATATATATAAAGAGAAAATAATATTTACAAAATGTAACGGCTTGAATGACGTCTATGCGTCAGGGACAAACTTCCCATCCAATTTTCTTATAAATTGGCAAACAGGGTTGTTTAGAGTCAGATGCCCGAGACTAAACTGTTGTCTTTCTTTTCGAAATTGTGTATATAACATGTGAATTGCATGATGCACATATCCACTGGGATGCGTCTCAAGAGTCTTAGATATGTCATCCAAAGACTCCTTACTCAAGCCATCCCTAATGAATTTAATTTTATCTTCACGGTTATCAGACACCATTCCTAAAGAAAGACAACGAGTATTACATGTCATGCGAGCACATTTATAACAAACCCTCATTCTTTTAGCTATTCTCTTTTTAGCATAGGTGCTTCTTCCTAAACCAGACAGATGTGAAACAAAAGAGTCAAAGGACTCACCTGCCAATCGGACCCGTGCTTCAATAATCCAACGAATGTCATTAGGAATACCTTTGATCATCAATAGTCTCATCCGTTCCGAGCGAGCTTTGTAGACTTTCATCAGAGAGTTTTGAGGGAGAGAAGGAAATTGCTTGTGAAGATTTGCTAGAACGTCTTCCATCCTGAAATGACTTTACCTACAAAATTAATCACACAAAATTAAAACACATCGAATCACAATATATACACAAATTGCATGGGTTGCCTCCCAGCTAGCGCTAAGTTTAAAGTCGTCAGCTAGACATGACTGCCTGATAGTTAGGATTGATCTGAAAGTGTGACACTTTCTTTTTGTCACTCAAATGATTCTCCCCAGTAGTGCTTGACACGCTGACTGTTAACTTTGAATGTTTCGTTGGTGTTGGGATCAAGTAACTCAACAGCTCCATATGGTAAAACCTGAGTAATCACAAATGGACCTGACCACCTTGATTTCAACTTTCCAGGGAAAAGTTTCAACCTTGAATTGTATAACAACACCTGCTGCCTTTGTTGGAGTTGTCTGCACCATTTCTTGGTCTTTTCTTTGTATAATCTGGCATTCTCATAAGCTTGTAGGCGAAATTCCTCCAATTCATTGAGTTGGTGGAGCCGATTTTCTCCTGCTGCTTGTAGATCAAGATTTAACTTCTTTAGTGCCTAGTACGCCTTGTGTTCAAGCTCAACTGGCAGATGAAACGCTTTCCCAAACACCATTTGATATGGAGACAAACCAATGGGTGTCTTGTAAGCTGTCCGGTAGGCCCATAATGCGTCATCTAGTTTTGTAGACCAGTCCATCCTTGTTGATCCAACGGTTCTCTCCAAGATTCTTTTGATCTCCCTATTTGAAACTTCAACCTGTCCATTTGACTGTGGATGGTAAACAGTGGTAACTTTATGAGTAACTACATATTTTGATAGGAGTGCATTGAAGTATCTGTTGCAGAAATGTGTGCCACCATCACTGATAATTGCTCGAGGTGTTCCAAAGCGAGTGAAAATATTCTTTTTAAGGAATTTTATCACAACTTTTGAATCATTGGATGGAAGTACAATTACTTCAACCCATTTGGAGACGTACTCTACTGCAACTAGTATGTACAGGTTTCCGAATAATGGAACAAAGGGTCTCATAAAATCAATACCCCATACATCAAATATCTCCACTTCCAGAATATTTTACAGAGGTCCTTCATTTCTCCTCGAAATATTTCCCGATCTCTGGCACCTGTCACATTGAAGAGCAACTAGATAAGCATATTTAAAAAGAGTGGGCCAGAACAAACCTGATTGAAGGACTTTGGCTGCAGTTTTGTTAACGTTGAAATGTCCATCGTATGATGATGAATGACAATACTGTAGGACACTATTGACCTCCTCATGTGGAACACAACGTCTCAGTAATTGATCAGCACAACATTTGCATAGGTACGGCTCATCCTCAACATAGTGCTTGACTTCTTTGAAGAACTTCTTTCATTGATGAGTTGTCCATTCCAACGGCCATTTTCCCGATACTATGTAGTTGATATAGTCAGCATACCAAGGGACATCATGCTGTTTCATAGCAAACAGCTATTCATCTGGAAAAGTTTCTTTGATTGTCAGTTCTTTGCCAGCTGTTTCTCCATTCTCGAGCCTTGATAAGTGATCTGTCACTTGGTTTTCTGTCCATTTCCTGTCTTTGATCTCCACATCGAATTCTTGCAGTAGAAGTATCCAACAGATCAATCTGGGTTTGGCATCTTTCTTCGCGATCAGGTATTTGATTGCTGAATGATCTGTATAGACCACCACTTTGGGACCCAACAGATAAGAGCGAAATTATCAAAAGTGAACGCAACTACAAGCAACTCATTTTCAGTGGTTGTGTAGTTGAGTTGAGCTTCATTCAGAGTTCTGCTGGAGTAGTAAATGGTATGGAAAATCTTTGCTTTGCGTTGTCCCAAAACTGCACCTACAACAAAATTACTAGCATCGCACATCACTTCAAATGGAAGGGTCCAGTCTGGTGCTACTATGATAGGAGCAGCTACCAGCTTCTGTTGGTAAAGTTGAAAGGCACATCTTTCTCCAGAAGATTGCACAGATATTTAGCAATCTTGCAAAAGTCTTTGATAAATCTCCTGTAAATACCTGCATGTCCGAGAAAATTACGAATCCCTTTGACATATATTAGTGGAGGTAGTTTTTCAATTGTTTCAATCTTTGCCTTGTCTACCTCAATTCCTTTTTGTGATATCTGGTGTCCCAGAACGATGCCTTCCTGCACCATAGAGTGGCATTTCTCCTAGTTGAGTACCAAGTTAGTATCTTCACATCTTTGTAGCACATGTTCCAGATTTTGCAAACAGTGGTTGAAAGAATCTCCAAACACAAAGAAATCATCCATGAAAACCTCCATACTTTATTCCAGCATGTCTGAGAAGATGTCCATCATGCAACGTTGAAATGTAGTAGGAGCATTACATAGTCCAAATGGCATCCTGCGGAAAGCAAAAGTACCATACAGACATGTAAAAGTGGTTTTCTCCTGATCTGCTGGGGCGATGGAAATCTGATTGTACCCTGAATATCCATCCAAAAAGTAATAGAATTCATGACCTGCCAGTCTGTCCAGCATCTGGTCAATGAATGGCAGCGGAAAATGATCATTCCTTGTTACTTTGTTCAGCTTCATGTAGTCCATGCATACTCTCCATCCAGTCACTGTTCTTGTTGGAATTAGCTCATTCTTTTCATTTGTGACTATAATAATTCCTCATTTCTTTGGCACACATTGCATATGACTCACCCAAGTGCTGTCAGAGATGGGGTAGATGATGCCGGCATCCAACCATTTGATGATTTCTTTCTTCACGACCTACTTCATGATTGGATTTAGTCTCCGTTGATGCTCCACTGTAGGTTTATACTCGTCGTTCATTAGAATTTAATGCATGTAAAATGATGGACTAATGCCTCGATTGTCTGCTATAGTCCAGCCAATGGCTTTCTTGTGTTCTCATAACACTCTCAGCAACTTTTCTTCCTGCTCCAATGTTAGTGAAGAAGAAATAATCACGGGTAATTCAAAAGAGTTTCCTAAGAATGCATACCTGAGATGGCTAGGAAGTAGCTTCAGCTCCAGTTGCGGTGGTTCTTCAATTGAGGGCTTGATTTGGTATTTTTTCGGTAGTTCCAGACTTTCCACCTGTGGTGTCGATTTGAAACAAAATGGTCTGTCAAGATAGTTGATACATTCCAGAATTTCAGCATCTAGCTCGCTGTCAGTCATGTTTGTGATGCAAGCTTCAAGTTTATCCATGGGAATTGTATCAGTATCCTGGATGATACTATCAACAACGTCAATTCTGAAACATTCATCCTCATTTTCATCACTCGGGAATTTCATGTCTTTAAAAACATTGAAGGTAACTTCTTGGTCCTGCACTTTCATAGTTAGTTCTCCTTTTTGTGCATCAATAACAGTTTGACTTGTAGCCAAGAATGGTCTCCCCAGAATGATAGGTACATATTTGTCTTATTCCATATCAAGGATAATGAAATCTGTTGGGAGAATGAGTTATTGACTTTGACTAGCACATCTTCAACTACACCTCTCGGAAATGCGAGCGTTCGATCAGCAAGTTGCAGAGAAACTGAGGTGGGCATTGCTTCTCCAATTTGTAGTTTCCTGTAAATCGAAAAAGGCATTAAATTAACACTTGCACCTAAATCACAGAAAGCTTTACTGATGTAATGTTCTCCAATGGTGCATGGGACAGTGAAACTGCCAGGATCTTTCAACTTTAGGGGAATTTTCCTCTGAATGATGGCGCTGCATTCTTCTGTTAATGTTACTGTCTCGTAATCTCCCAATCTCCGTTTTCGTGAAAAAATATCTTTCATGAATTTGACATTGATCGGCGTTGTCACATGCGTATAACGCAAGCGCTCGTATCGTTCAAGTAGTATAAAAATATCGATCCCACGAGGACTTAATTCCTATTGTTGTTATTAATTATTGATACTATTTAGTTACATGTATCTAATTATGGGGAGAAGGGAATGATTACTTTTGGTTGGTTGAATGTGGATTTGCTGATCAAATAAATAAATAAAATAAACAAAAGAAAATACTAAGGAAAATAAACGAAAGACACAAATATCGAGGGTTGTGATTCCACACAATATTATTCTAAAGATGAATTGATTCTCTTATATATATGTAATAAATCAGTTTGCTAACCTGGAACACGAAGATATGCAAAAGCCCCTGTCGATGGTCAGATGCAAACACCCAAATAACCTAATTAATCATATGTCTATGTTAACCAAGTTACCTGAATTCATTAAGTTTAAGTTCCAATTATGGCTACCCCCGCCCGACAGGTATATGTCTATCCTGTAGGGAAATCTATTAAAGGGTTATATATCCTCAAGGAAGATCGTGGGCTATTAAGTCTAAGTCTGAAACCTAAAATTCCTTCGTCAAGTTTATTTTAAGTTTACCAAATCAATCTTATTAATGGCCAGTTAACAAGGAGCATTAAGCTTAAGACTCAATAAACAAACTAAAGAATTACCCATAATATAATTAAATCAATTATTAAGTATGTTAATTTTGTGTGTCATCACTTCCCTAGAATAAAAATAAAATACTGGGGGTTAAGGGATCTACCTTTACTATTTCTAATTTAGAAATATCCCTTATTATAATATGGAATTTATCAATGATATTACCAACCGACCATATAGGCGGTATCCTCATTAAGTCAAATTTCCAATTAAGTCCAACCGGCCATAAAAACGGTATCATTATTTGTCCATAAACCAGCCATATAGGGAGTAATCATCTGTCACCTAAAGACCGGCCATATAGGCGGTGTCACATTATGTCAAATAAATAAAACCAGCCATTAAGGCGGTATAACCTTTTAGTTTGAATTATAATTTCCATATTATAATTAAGGGAGATTAATCTAAATTAAAATAATAAAAGTTTCACTCTTCCCATAGCAGAAATCTAACTACTAAACATAAAAGAAAAGAGAAGAAAAGAAACTACTACTATTGCTGAAAATAAAAATACATAAATTAAATTACAAAAATTAAACAAACAAGATTCAATCCTTAAAATCCTTACAAAACCCTAAGGAAAGCATGAGAATTACAAATGAAATGACTTGGTATTTATAGGAAAATCTAAAGGCTTCCACCAATTTCTCCACCAATTGCTCCACCAAACACTCTACAAAATCCTCCACCAAACATGCCACAAGACACTCCACAAAACACTCCATCAAACATGCAAGCATGTTTTGTGGAAGTTTGACTATTGTAAATTGTCATTTTCCATTTTTATTTTTATTTTTTTGATAATGACTTTAGTAATTACACAAAACACATTGGATTATTCGTTAATTTCGGTCTTGAAAACTTCAGAATTCGAAAATATTTAATATTTCAAAGTTGTATATCTTTGAGTTTTATTTAATCTTCAATTTGAATCAGCTCAATCATATCTCGGATGAAAAAGTTATGGCCACAATACCAAACTTGTGTAAAATTGGAATTTAGGACTGCACTTCGTGACGCGTACAATAAATTTTTATTTTTGACATTTTTCCTCCGGATTTCATCTTTTTAGCCCCGAGTTGATTCCATTAAGTCCCAATATTATTTTTATCTACAAAATAAACAAAAACACATCAAAACGTTCATAAAACTCGAGAAACTCTACAAAATATTAGGTTAAATGAGTGAGAAATATTGATATAATTACCACTCATCACACCCAAAAACCTAACATTTTGCTAGTCCTCGAGCAAAATAATAAAATAACATAACATAAACATCTTTAAAATAAAATTAAGCTAAGCCACTTTCGTAGGGATCACAGTTGTATTTAGCATATGCAACAAGCCTTTAAACCCCTAGGTGTCCCTAGTGGACGAGTTGTAGTCTCGTGAGGGTTTACAGCAACGATACCCACAAACGTTTGATAAAAGTAAAAAGATAGTAAAACTAATGAACACAAAAGCAAAAAGACAATAGAAAAGAGAATAAAGAAGTTAGTGACTAAACATGTGAAACTTCTTATCCAAGTCAATAATTGTTTTGTTTCTTTGTAAATTACCGAATAAGTAAATTATCCGATTATTTTTACCATTCTCCATATACACAGCCAACAAAATATTAATCAACTCATTTTGCCCACAATAGTCAAAAGTGTAGTTGAAAAAAGAGAAATATTTTTGTCCTAAAGTTATATCAGAATTCACACCTTTTTAAGCAATGGAATAATTTTTCTGATTTTTCTGATTTTTTTATTGATTTTTTTTATTTATATACAATATCTTCAATCTATGTAGCGAAGTTTGGGTCAGTGACTCCCAAAACAGTTAGCTTTAGGGCACTAGGTGTTAAGACACCCCTACAGACTTAATTACTCAGACTTCGGATATTATATATATATATATATATATATATATATATATATATATATATATATATTGGCAACATCTTCGATCCATGTAACGAGCTTTGGGCCAGTGACTCCCAAACCAGTTGGCTTTAGGGTACTAGGTATTAAGACACCCTTACAGACTTAATAACTCGGATCTCAGACGTTTTTTTTCACATTTTTTTCTCTTTTTTTTCTCTTTTTTTTATCCCATCACTTTTTTTAGATGCTTCCTCCAATTAAACTAGAGCACTGAATATTACAAACTCGTCAATTACTTCTCATGTCCGTATGTTACCATGCATATTGATAATACATGTCAACTGAGCATATGAAGATCCATTTTAGTCAGTTTTATGGAGAATTCACAAATTAAATAATTCAAAAGGAAGTAAACAAAAATTAACTTATTCCGAAATAGGTTTAGATACGTCTCAGGAGTGGAAATTCCTTACACAGCTATCTCACACCAATTTCACCTGATTAATCAAATTAAAAACACAAAAACAAAACATTTTTTTTTAATTTTTCATAAATTTTTTTTTTTAATTTTTTTTTTCGAAAAATTTTGACTAAAAACAACACAATAAAAATAAGATACTAATCAACTATTCCCCTCCCTCAAACCTAAATGAGACATTGTCCCTAATGTCTTAAAAAGTAGAAGATAAGTTTAGAAGATAGTACCTGGTTAGCTGAAATACAGAAAACTAAAGGTTAAGATCCAGATTTATCTTACGCTTCTTACCACGATCATCCTCGGACCATTTGATCTTGGAAAAGGACAGGGTCAATTTGTGGTTCAAAGGCTAAGATTTGGTCAAGTAAATCCTGGGCAGATCTGGCAGTGAAGAGGAGTTCTTTCATAGGTTTTGTCACGAACCCATTTCTCCGGGCATCATCAAGAAACACACAAAGAAAATCATAAAATCCCTCAACGTTAAACAGCCCAATCGATTTTTGGTGTATGTTCAAGTTCGCCCAAGATAGCACTACAAAAATTTCCTCCAATGTGCCCAAGCCTCATGGTAAAGCAATAAAAGCATCAGCACAGTTAATCATTTCCACCAGTCGTTCCGAAATTCCTGGCACGATCAGTTCCTCTCCATTTGATGGTCCTATCAGATTCGCCTCCGCCAAGGGTTTTGGGATGATTCCCAAAACTGGACTGCCTCATTCCTGTACAGCCTTTAAAACGATCCCCATTAGTCCAAGATTGCCTCCGCCGTATATCAAGTGCATATTCCGTTCGGCAATTACTCGACCCAATTCATGTGCTGCCGCTACGAATACCGGTTTAGTACCAACACTAGTACCGCAAAACACACAAATATTTTCAACACGTCTCCTTGAAGTAGCTTCCATTTTTTTTTATGTATTTCTTTCTCAAATCTGGATGTCTTCAAGAGTGCAATGACGGGCTGAATTTATAACACCTGAAAAATGGTGAGTAATAATAGCACTAGTATCTTCCAAAAGACGATTGTTAGCTAATCAACAAAATAAATCGTGAAAGGTCAAAAAGTCTGGATCTTGTCTCCGAAAATAAAGATAATTACAACAGAAAAGCAAATCAAAGAAATTATTAAGGCAACGAAATTGTGTACTCAATACGCCACTCGCTTGGTATAAATTCATTAGGATGCGTCTCAAGAATTCATTCCTTACTCAGCCATCTCTAATGAATTATATCTTATCTTAAACACCATTCCTTCTTAAATGCTCCGTTTGTGCTTTTCCCTGAAAAACTAACACACAAAATTAAAAAGTTCACACAATGTATACATAAAATATGGAAACAAAAATTACAACAAATTGCATGGGTTGCCTCCCTGCTAGCGCTAAATTTTTCATCTTCAGCCAGACGTGACTGAAATCCATTTTTCAAGGAGGTTTCAGCGTGGTTTTGGATGTCCGATTAAAGACAATCCCGTGAGCGTTGCTTTTGAAGGGTCTCTTCCAACGGTAAGGTGGAAAAAATAATTTTTTTTATCTCATTCAGTGCTTGTGCCACCTTGTTGATCTTTGTCGCTCCAGTGGTTCCTGAAAAGAAAGAAAGAAAATCAGGAGGTCTCGTATGGTGCTTGACTTGGAATGGGGGTTCCATTCTGTCAAGCTTCTGGGTGATGTCTCTAAATTGTACTCCCCAATACAGCGATGTTTCCCATGAATGCACTGGATCTTCAATAAGGTCAGACATTTGCTCTTCCATTTGCGCATCTTCCTCCACATTTTCTTCACAGATGATTTCCGCATTCAGTTCTTCATCTGTCATATGTGAAATGCATGCTCCATAAGTGTCAACCTGAGGATGTAAAGATGAGTCTGCTTTTAGGTCTTCATCCTCTGATATGATTGGCTCAGGCAGATCTTCTTCAAACATTTGTGCAATGGAAGCTCCAAGATCTTCAATCGGAGGATGTAAAGATGTGTCTGTTTGTAAGCTTTTATCCTCTATGGTTGGTATGAACGGTTTAGGTAGCTCTTGACCGGCGTAAACACACACGTATAACGCAAGCGCACGTATCGTTCAAGTAGTATAAAAATATCGATCCCACGAGGACTTAATTCCTACTGTTGTTATTAATTGTTGAATCTATTTATTTACAGATATCTAATTAAATGAAGAAGAGAATGATTGTTTGATTGTTGTTGAAAGTGGTTTTACAAAATAAATAAATAAATAAAAAGACAAAAGAAAATACTAAGGAAAATAACAAAAGATACAAAGATCTAGGGTTGTGAATCCTTCCAATATCATTTAAAAGATGAAGTGGTTATTTTATGTTTGTGTAATAAATCAGTTTACTAACCTGGAACACTAAATTATGCAAAAGCCTCTGTCGATGGTCAGACGCAAATACCCAGTTTAATCCAATTGAACCATATGTCTATGTCAACCAAATTATCTGGATTCATTAAGTTTAAGTTCCAATTATGGCTACCCCCGCCCGACAGGTATATTCCTATCCTGTAAGGAAATCTATTAAAGGGTTATCTATCCTCAAGGAAGATCGTGGGTTATTAAGTCTAAGGCTGAAACCTAAAATCCCTATGTCTAGTTCATTTTAGATTTACCACATCAATCTTATTGGTGATCAGACAACAAGAAGCATTAAGCTTAAGACTTAATAAGTAAACCTTTAAATTATCCAAACTATAAAATAACCTCTTATAAACCGGTGATATTGAAATTTATTACAACCCCAGATAACTATTTAGTTACAACACATAACTAGGACTAATAACTGAAAAATAAAAAACATAAAGTAAAAATGCTGAAAAGTAAAAGACATAAAGTAAAACTGAAAAGTAAAATAAAATAAAATGCTAAGGTAAAAGGAATTACTTTTACTACTACTAATTTAGATATCTCCCATAAAATAATATATAAACTTGTGATAAATTAACCAACCGACCAGTCTGGCGGTATCCTGATTAAGTCAAATTAAGTCCAACCAGCCATTAAGGCGGAACCAAAAATAAATTACCAACCGACCAGTCTGGCGGTATCCGTGATTAGTCAGGTTCAAACCAGATTAAAATTAAATTACCAACCGACCAATATAGCGGTATCCCTTATTAAGTCAATATTTTAAATAGTTAATATATTATTTTTAAGGGAGATTAATCTAAATAGCAATAGTAGAAGAATTACCTTTCACCCTAGCTGAAAAAGTTACTTCAACATGGTGAATAGTAAAAACTGTAAAAAGTAAAAAGTAAAAATTAAATTACTATTATTACAAAAAGTAATTAAAATTATTTACAAAACTAAAAATTAAAAATAAAAATTCTAGAGAGAGAAACTCTCTCTAGAGAGAGAAATCAAGAGAGAGAGAGGTGTACAAAAATCTGAAAATTCGCGGTCTATTTATAGCAAAATTTTTCACTGTTCCAGCGTCGCGACGCCAAGCACCTCAGCGTCGCGACGCTGGATTTGTCGACGTGGCACGCTGAGGAGACGACACGTCATCAAGGCGGCTGACTGTTCACGCGACACGTGTCAAGGCGGCTAATTCTCAATTATTGTGATGACGTCATTGATGACGTCATGCTGACGCGGCGACGACGTGGCGATGACGTGGCGCTGGCGTGTGTTGCAATTGTCGGCACAATAGGATTGCGACACGTGTCGCCACGTGTCACGCTGTGATTGGCTGATGCTGACGTGGCATGTTGACTCGGTTGACCTGCTGATGTGGACGATGATGTGGCATGACACGGGGCAAGGTTGACTTGTTGACCGATGATGTGGCTGATGACGAGGCGACACGTGTCAAGTCTGAGTGTCGGCAGCATATGATGATGACACGTGGCACGGCGCATTTTAGCAGATCGGCTGTGATGGTGACACATGGCACTGCGCATTTTAGCAAAGTCAAAACTTCTCAAATTGTTGACCGTTGACCTGGCGCATGTTAGCAGATCCGGCTCACGCTGGGCGTCGCGGCGCGCAGTGTTCCAGCGTCGCGACGCGCAGAAGACTAAAATATCCCTGTTGACGCATTTTTGTCCGGTTTTGCCCCAAATTGCCTCCAATGCTTTCCAAACTTTATTTTATCTACAAAATAACACAAAACATATCAAAACGTTCACAAAACTCAAGAAACTATACAAAATATTAAGTTAAATGAGTGGGAAATAGTGATATAAATACCACTCATCACACCCCCAAACCTAACATTTTGCTAGTCCTCGAGCAAAATACAAAATAAAATAACATAATAAAATTTAACTAAGCCACTTTCGTAGGGATCACGATTGCATTTAGCATATGCAACAAGCCTTTAAACCCCTAGGTGTCCCTAGTGGACGAGTTGTAGTCTCGTGAGGGCTTACAGCAATGATACCCACAAACATTTTACAAAAGTAAAAAGTTAGTAAAACTAATGCACACAAAAGCAAAAAGACAAGAGAAAAGAGAATAAAGAAGTTAGTGACTAATCAGGTGAACCTTATATTCCAAGTTACTAGTTGTTTTGTTTTATTTTAAATTACCGAATAAGTAAATTCTCCGATTATTTTTACCATTCTTCATATACACAGCCAACAAAATATTAATCAACTCATTTTTGCCCACAACAGTCATAAGTGCAGTTGATAAGAGAGTAATATTTTTGTCCTAAAGTTCTATCAGATTCACACCTTTTTGCAGCAATGGAATAATTTTTCTCATTTTTCTGATTTTTTTCTTTGTTTTTTTTTCTCTATTTTTTATTTTTATACAATACCTTCCGTCTATGTAGCGAGCTTTGGGTCGGTGGCTCCCAAACCAGTTGGCTTTAGGGCACCAGGTGTTAAGACACCCCTACGAACTTAATTACTCAGACTTCAGATATAAATATATATATTTTTTGCAGCATCTTCGATCCATGTAACGAGCTTTGGGCCAATGACTCCCAAACCAATTGGTTTTAGGGCACTAGGTGTTAAAACACCCTTACAGACTAATAACCCGGATCTTAGATACTTTATTTTTGTACATCAGAAATTATTTTTTTTTTTTTTTTTTTTTTTTTTTTTTTACTCCATCACTTTTTAGAGATGCTTCCTCCAATTTAACTATAGCACTAAATATTACAAACTTTTCAATTTTAGCTCATGTCCGTATGTTTCCATGTAAGTTCATAATACCTGTCAACTGAACATATGAAGATCCATTTAGTCAGTGTTAAGGAGAATTCACAAATTAAATAATTCAAAATGAAATAAACAAAAATTAACTTATTTCGAAATAGGTTTGAGATACGTCTCAGGAGTGGAAATTCCTTACTCGGCTATCTTTTACCAATTTCACCTTTTTAGTCAAAATAAAAACACAAAAAATCAAAATATTTTTGTAATTTTTGAAAATTTTTCAATTTTTTTGTATTTTTCGAAAAATTTTGGACTAGAAATAAAAAATTAATACAAACTAAGAATTCCAATTTCTTTGATTTTAACGGAATTTTGTTGAATAAATGAAAAATTTTAACGGAAAGTTTTAACACAAAAGCATTGCACCCCCAAACCTAAATTAAGCATTGTCCCCAATGAGTTCAAAACAAAAACTAAAGATAGGATCAATGATACCAAGTTTACGCGTCAGCCTCGTCCTCGTCGCTATCTGAAAGTGGATATGGTGGCATCTGATTCTCCTGCATTCCCATATGTCGTGCCATTCCTTGCTGCAGTTGAACCAAATATCTCAGCTTCGTTTCCACTCTGGCGACTCTTTCAGGCAAGGTACGAGACTGTGCTGCTCTGCGTGACTGTGAGGGTGGCTGCTGTGGAGCAGCTGCAGGTGCTGAGGAAGATGGTCCGGCAGGTATATGCCTCTCTGCTCGGAGCTGCTGTATCAGTCGGGGAGTCAGAGCTGTCATAGGCTGCATAAGTTCTTCTTGCGGGTCAACTGGAACCATACCCAAAGTGCATAAGGAAGTGATCAGGTAAGGGTAATAAAGTCCAGCTTGCGATTGGGTAGCAGCCCAAGCAATATGTGTAGAAATCAGAACTCCCACATCAATCGATAATCCCTTCATTAAACAGTACAACAGAATCATCCTCTCTCGGGTGACAAAAGTAATATGGGTTCCTGGTATGAGAGATCTTGTAATGAAATGAAACCAAACTCTCGCATCTGGTTTAAGAAATCTAGAACTCATCTTCATGTACTCCCCACTGCTGCTTATCTCCCATGTAGCATTGGGGATACACAACTCATCAGTCAGTTGCGAGATCTCAATCCCATTCCTCGACTCTGTATACTCATCTACCTCCATCTCAGGGATCCTATAGAATTTGTTGATTGTCACCGAATCAAAAACAACCTGTTTCCCTCTCACCATAGTATGAAAAGCGACATGCTGAGCAGCATTCGCATAAAACTCTCGGACAACTGTGATGCTCGCCGGTTTGGGTTGGTGGCACAGTTTCTGCCAGTGTCTGTCGGCAATCACCTGTCTATATCTGGAAATAATCCAGAGGGAATCTCAAAGCCTCTCTCAATGATTCCGACCTTCTTAGTCAGTCCCCTCTCATAGCGCTGTTCTGCAGCTGCTGAGACAAATTTTGTAGTGTCAAAACTGGGTTCAGCAGATGTTGACGCTCTGGATCTCTTTGGTGGCATTTTTTTAGAAATTTCGGCAGAATCTCCTCTGTTTTCCTCAAATCCTCAACAACACAAAACAACAAAAATCACCGCAAACACTCCAAATTATCGATCACCGCACTTCGCCCCCAATTACTACGAATCAACTTAATTCACAATCCAACACTTCGCAATTCAAAATTCACAGTCAACCAATTCACAATTCAATTTTTTTTCAATTTACCCAATTACCAAATCAATTTTTTTTATCAAATCATTACCGTATTTTCAAATTCTGATTTTGGCAGTGGTACTCTCGGCAGTGAAGATTCGGTAGCTGTGATGGTGAAGGAGGTTCTCGGCAAGGATGGCTCGGCTTTGGGTTGAAGATCCGTAATGGTCGGTCTTGTGTGGTTCGGTTCAGGCGAGACAGTGGCGATGGTTGCGGCTGGGCTGATTTGTCTCAGTTTGGTTGCAGGTGATGGCTTCTGGTGTGGTTGATGATGGTGGCTCGGTGACGGCGGTTGAGTCACGGCTCTGGTTTGGTTTTGTTCGGTCGTGAGTGGTTGATGAAGATCGGTTTTTGACTCGGCGAGGAAAGGGCTCGGTCACGGCGTCGGTGGTTCACGGTCGGTCTGGGTTTGCCTTGGCTTGCTCTTAGTTTGGTAGATCTCGGCTTGATGGTGGCTGGTGGGTCTCGGTTTTGTTTGTTCTCGGTGAGTGGTTGCGGTTTGGGCGATGAGGGCTTGGCAGTGGCGGGTTCGGCGAAGCTTGTGGTGTTGTGTTGCTCGGATTGTGACTTGGCCGAATGAGTGGCTGGCAGTGGTGGTACTCAGTCAAAGGCTCGGTGGTTGAGGATGAAGAAGATGAAGAGTGAAAGGAGATGCTGCCAGCACCCTGCTTATGTCTCTGATTTCGAGTCAGCGTCGCGACGCTAAATTTTTTTTTTTTTTTTTTTTTTTTTTTTTTTTTTGGCAAAATCATGTCTTGCGACGGATAAATCCATAGGGACGCGTCTCAAAAGATGTCTCCTTACTTGGCCGTCTCCTGGATCAACTTTGTATCGTCGTGATTTTGTCAAATTTTTATTTTGAAAATCCCGCTTGCACTGGCCTCTTTTGTTCTGAAAAATTCCGTTTTTAATTTTTCCTGCAAAACTAACACACAAAATTAAAAAGTTCACACAAAATATGAAAAATAAATCACAACAAATTGCATGGGTTGCCTCCCTGCTAGCGCTGAATTTTTCGTCTTCAGCCAGACGTGACTGAAATTCATCTGTTAAGGAGGTTTCAATGTCGTTTTGGATGTCCTATCAAAGACAATCCCGTGAGCGTTGCTTTTGAAGGGTCTCTTCCAACGGGTAAAGTGGTAAAAAGAATTTTGTCTTATTCAATGATCGTGCCACCTTTTTAATCTTTGTCGCTCCAATAGTTCCTGCAAAGAAAGAAATAAAATTAGGAGGTCTCGTATGGTGCTTGACTTGGAATGGAAGTTCCATTCTTTCAAGCTTCTGGGTGATTTCTTTGATCAGTACTCCCCAAAACAGCGATGTTTTTCCTGAATGCTCTGGATCTTTAATAAGGTCGGACATTTGCTCTTCTATTTGCTCTGCTTCTTGCTCCACCTTTTCTTCACAGATGTATTTGAAAATTTCTGCATTAAGCTCTTCATCTGTCATCTGTGAAATACATGTTTCAAAATTGTCAACCTGAGGATGAAAAGAAATGTCAGATTTTAGGTCTTCATCCTCTGATCTGGTTGAAATGATTGGCTCAGGTAGATCTTCTTCAAACATTTGTGCAATGGAATCTCCAAGATCTTCATTTTGAGGATACAGAATTCCATCCTCAATTTTTGATGCAGTTGGCACAAACAGCTTAGTTTCATCCTCGTCAGAATCTGAATAATAGAAATCAAATCGAGACTTTGCCGGTTCGGGTTCCTGAACTGATACCTCTGGTTGTTGATACTGCTCAGCCTCCTCCTCTGTTAAGGTGTCATTGTGGATTTCTGGGTTCTCGAAGGCTTCATCAGTGTCATCTGAAACTGGTTCTTGAGGTATGATGTTCTGGTTTTCTATTAATTGTCTGATCTGATCTGTCATTCTCTGCATGGATTCTGCGTTACTCTGAATTTGTGCATCGAATCGAGCTTCCTGTTCTTTGAACATGTGAATTAATTGATCTTCCTCGGATGGTTCTGGTTTTGATAAGGATCGAAGGAAGATGGTGGATAAGATGGAAAATGTGATGGTTCTGTGAAATATGTTGGCTCATCATACCATGAAGGATTCTGATAGTTCTGCCACCCTGAATTGTAGTTGTACTCGCAATAATCGCTTGGGTGGTTACCATTACATATGTCACATCTCCACATTGAGTTCTGTTGAGCAAAAGTAGTATTACTTGGTTCTGTCATCCAGTGATAGTCATTGGGCTCAACAACAGGCCTCAGAAAACTGGACTGTTGCTCCCAGATTTGGGGTGTATCTTCTTGTAAAGCTTGTGATTTTTCAATCTCCCAATAATGTTCCATTTTTTAATCACCTGAAAACAAAAGAAATAAAAATTACAAAATAAAAGAAAGAAAATTAGATATAAGTAAATTAGATAGTTTCAAAATTAACAACTCAAGAAAATTAAGTCCCCGGCAACGGCGCCAAAAACTTGACCGGCGTAAACACACACGTATAACGCAAGCGCACGTATCGTTCAAGTAGTATAAAAATATCGATCCCACGAGGACTTAATTCCTACTGTTGTTATTAATTGTTGAATCTATTTATTTACAGATATCTAATTAAATGAAGAAGAGAATGATTGTTTGATTGGTTGAAAGTGGTTTTACAAAATAAATAAATAAATAAAAAGACAAAAGAAAATACTAAGGAAAATAACAAAAGATACAAAGATCTAGGGTTGTGAATCCTTCCAATATCATTTAAAAGATGAAGTGGTTATTTTATGTTTGTGTAATAAATCAGTTTACTAACCTGGAACACTAAATATGCAAAAGCCTCTGTCGATGGTCAGACGCAAATACCCAGTTTAATCCAATTGAACCATATGTCTATGTCAACCAAATTATCTGGATTCATTAAGTTTAAGTTCCAATTATGGCTACCCCCGCCCGACAGGTATATTCCTATCCTGTAAGGAAATCTATTAAAGGGTTATCTATCCTCAAGGAAGATCGTGGGTTATTAAGTCTAAGGCTGAACCTAAAATCCCTATGTCTAGTTCATTTTAGATTTACCACATCAATCTTATTGGTGATCAGACAACAAGAAGCATTAAGCTTAAGACTTAATAAGTAAACCTTTAAATTATCCAAACTATAAAATAAACTCTTATAAACCGGTGATATTGAAATTTATTACAACCCCAGATAACTATTTAGTTACAACACATAACTAGGACTAATAACTGAAAAATAAAAAACATAAAGTAAAAATGCTGAAAAGTAAAAGACATAAAGTAAAACTGAAAAGTAAAATAAAATAAAATGCTAAGGTAAAAGGAATTACTTTTACTACTACTAATTTAGATATCTCCCATAAAATAATATATAAACTTGTGATAAATTAACCAACCGACCAGTCTGGCGGTATCCTGATTAAGTCAAATTAAGTCCAACCAGCCATTAAGGCGGAACCAAAAATAAATTTACCAACCGACCAGTCTGGCGGTATCCGTGATTAGTCAGGTTCAAACCAGATTAAAATTAAATTACCAACCGACCAATATAGCGGTATCCCTTATTAAGTCAATATTTTAAATAGTTAATATATTATTTTTAAGGGAGATTAATCTAAATAGCAATAGTAGAAGAATTACCTTTCACCCTAGCTGAAAAAGTTACTTCAACATGGTGAATAGTAAAAACTGTAAAAAGTAAAAAGTAAAAATTAAATTACTATTATTACAAAAAGTAATTAAAATTATTTACAAAACTAAAAATTAAAAATAAAAATTCTAGAGAGAGAAAAACTCTCTCTAGAGAGAGAAATCAAGAGAGAGAGAGGTGTACAAAAATCTGAAAATTCGCGGTCTATTTATAGCAAAATTTTTCACTGTTCCAGCGTCGCGACGCCAAGCACCTCAGCGTCGCGACGCTGGATTTGTCGACGTGGCACGCTGAGGAGACGACACGTCATCAAGGCGGCTGACTGTTCACGCGACACGTGTCAAGGCGGCTAATTCTCAATTATTGTGATGACGTCATTGATGACGTCATGCTGACGCGGCGACGACGTGGCGATGACGTGGCGCTGGCGTGTGTTGCAATTGTCGGCACAATAGGATTGCGACACGTGTCGCCACGTGTCACGCTGTGATTGGCTGATGCTGACGTGGCATGTTGACTCGGTTGACCTGCTGATGTGGCTGATTAAGTCAAATTAAGTCCAACCAGCCATTAAGGCGGAACCAAAAATAAATTTACCAACCGACCAGTCTGGCGGTATCCGTGATTAGTCAGGTTCAAACCAGATTAAAATTAAATTACCAACCGACCAATATAGCGGTATCCCTTATTAAGTCAATTTTAAATAGTTAATATATTATTTAAGGGAGATTAATCTAAATAGCAATAGTAGAAGAATTACCTTTCACCCTAGCTGAAAAAGTTACTTCAACATGGTGAATAGTAAAAACTGTAAAAAGTAAAAAGTAAAAATTAAATTACTATTATTACAAAAAGTAATTAAAATTATTTACAAAACTAAAAATTAAAAATAAAAATTCTAGAGAGAGAAACTCTCTCTAGAGAGAGAAATCAAGAGAGAGAGAGGTGTACAAAAATCTGAAAATTCGCGGTCTATTTATAGCAAAATTTTTCACTGTTCCAGCGTCGCGACGCCAAGCACCTCAGCGTCGCGACGCTGGATTTGTCGACGTGGCACGCTGAGGAGACGACACGTCATCAAGGCGGCTGACTGTTCACGCGACACGTGTCAAGGCGGCTAATTCTCAATTATTGTGATGACGTCATTGATGACGTCATGCTGACGCGGCGACGACGTGGCGATGACGTGGCGCTGGCGTGTGTTGCAATTGTCGGCACAATAGGATTGCGACACGTGTCGCCACGTGTCACGCTGTGATTGGCTGATGCTGACGTGGCATGTTGACTCGGTGACCTGCTGATGTGGCTGATTAAGTCAAATTAAGTCCAACCAGCCATTAAGGCGGAACCAAAAATAAATTTACCAACCGACCAGTCTGGCGGTATCCGTGATTAGTCAGGTTCAAACCAGATTAAAATTAAATTACCAACGACCAATATAGCGGTATCCCTTATTAAGTCAATATTTTAAATAGTTAATATATTATTTTTAAGGGAGATTAATCTAAATAGCAATAGTAGAAGAATTACCTTTCACCCTAGCTGAAAAAGTTACTTCAACATGGTGAATAGTAAAACTGTAAAAAGTAAAAAGTAAAAATTAAATTACTATTATTACAAAAAGTAATTAAAATTATTTACAAAACTAAAAATTAAAAATAAAAATTCTAGAGAGAGTCTCTCTAGAGAGAGAAATCAAGAGAGAGAGAGGTGTACAAAAATCTGAAAATTCGCGGTCTATTTATAGCAAAATTTTTCACTGTTCCAGCGTCGCGACGCCAAGCACCTCAGCGTCGCGACGCTGGATTTGTCGACGGGCACGCTGAGGAGACGACACGTCATCAAGGCGGCTGACTGTTCACGCGACACGTGTCAAGGCGGCTAATTCTCAATTATTGTGATGACGTCATTGATGACGTCATGCTGACGCGGCGACGACGTGGCGATGACGTGGCGCTGGCGTCGTGTGTTGCAATTGTCGGCACAATAGGATTGCGACACGTGTCGCCACGTGTCACGCTGTGATTGGCTGATGCTGACGTGGCATGTTGACTCGGTTGACCTGCTGATGTGGCTGATTAAGTCAAATTAAGTCCAACCAGCCATTAAGGCGGAACCAAAAATAAATTACCACCCGACCAGTCTGGCGGTATCCGTGATTAGTCAGGTTCAAACCAGATTAAAATTAAATTACCAACCGACCAATATAGCGGTATCCCTTATTAAGTCAATATTTTAAATAGTTAATATATTATTTTTAAGGGAGATTATCTAAATAGCAATAGTAGAAGAATTACCTTTCACCCTAGCTGAAAAAGTTACTTCAACATGGTGAATAGTAAAAACTGTAAAAAGTAAAAAGTAAAAATTAAATTACTATTATTACAAAAAGTAATTAAAATTATTTACAAAACTAAAAATTAAAAATACAAATTCTAGAGAGAGAAACTCTCTCTAGAGAGAGAAATCAAGAGAGAGAGAGGTGTACAAAAATCTGAAAATTCGCGGTCTATTTATAGCAAAATTTTTCACTGTTCCAGCGTCGCGACGCCAAGCACCTCAGCGTCGCGACGCTGGATTTGTCGACGTGGCACGCTGAGGAGACGACACGTCATCAAGGCGGCTGACTGTTCACGCGACACGTGTCAAGGCGGCTAATTCTCAATTATTGTGATGACGTCATTGATGACGTCATGCTGACGCGGCGACGACGTGGCGATGACGTGGCGCTGGCGTGTGTTGCAATGTCGGCACAATAGGATTGCGACACGTGTCGCCACGTGTCACGCTGTGATTGGCTGATGCTGACGTGGCATGTTGACTCGGTTGACCTGCTGATGTGGACGATGATGTGGCATGACACGGGGCAAGGTTGACTTGTTGACCGATGATGTGGCTGATGACGAGGCGACACGTGTCAAGTCTGAGTGTCGGCAGCATATGATGATGACACGTTGCACGGCGCATTTTAGCAGATCGGCTGTGATGGTGACACATGGCACGGCGCATTTTAGCAAAGTCAAAACTTCTCAAATTGTTGACCGTTGACCTGGCGCATGTTAGCAGATCCGGCTCACGCTGGGCGTCGCGGCGCGCAGTGTTCCAGCGTCGCGACGCGCAGAAGACTAAAATATCCCTGTTGACGCATTTTTTGTCCGGTTTTGCCCCAAATTGCCTCCAATGCTTTCCAAACTTTATTTTATCTACAAAATAACACAAAACATATCAAAACGTCATAAAACTCAAGAAACTATACAAAATATTAAGTTAAATGAGTGGAAATAGTGATATAAATACCACTCATCAGCTCTTCTTCAAACATTAGTGCAATGCAATCTCCAAGATCTTCATTTTGAGGATACATAATTCCATCCTCAATTTTTGATGCAGTTGGTACAAACAGCTCTACTTCTTCATCCTCGTCAGAGTTCGAATAATAAAAACAACATTATTCCTATATCTTTATGACGTTAGCACTGCAGGTTTCCGGCGATTTGACAAGCTCTCTGCTCCAACTGCATTGCCGAAAGCAAAACCTACTCTCTGATTCCTGTCACATCACGCCGAAGTAAGTACACTGCCATACTTTATCATTAATGGTGATAGCTGTAAAGGTCTCTGGTGCGGAAGTACATGTTATGGAGAAAAGTCCAAACATTCCTGATCACATGTCGGACTCCAAGAGGTCGGTCAAATAGTCTGCCGAGCTACCCAGATTATATCCGAGCTATTCCTCTCGATCCAGAAGAAAAGATATGACTAAGCCGAGCTGCCGGGCTACTGTGGTCGGTCTCGGTCCTGATGCTGTCAGCATCTAAGACTTGGATCATACGGCGTCCACGAATCGGCCAGATCCGAAAAAACCGGGTCCGGACTATCTGCCTGGCTGAGGAGTAACTGATACTTTATAAACATCCATCCTTCTAAAAGGAGAAAATTCACTTCTGCCCTTGCCGTACCGCTCAAATACTTCATTAAAATATATCATCAACAATTTATATTCTGATTATTGATTTCAACTCATTCTTATTCCATAATATTATGCTTCTAACCCAATTCGATTACTAGTAGATAAACAAATGACTGATTCCCAAGTTATCTTTTAAGTGCATGTGAACCTACATGATCAGGATTTAATCTTGATTGGGTAATGCATATCTACTTTTAAAAATAAATTAAAAATAAAAAAATAAAAAATCTATAGATAAAATATTAGTATATTACATAGCCAGAGCCAGCCAACTTGCACAGGGAGTTGAAAGGAAAAGGAATCTTTATCTTTTTTTTCTCCTTGATAGTCCAGTTGATAACTCAACAGCACACTCCCCAATCAAACTCAAACATGTCGGATTCAGAGAGCTGCAACTCACGGCACTTCTCATGGCTAATAAAATCTTGCTTTCCAAATCAAAACGACAGTAAAATGCAAATTATCTATTAAACCTTCAGCAAGAAATGTTCATCCTCATCGTCAATCAGCAAGGACCACCACTCTGTCATCTCTGCCGGACGATCTCCTTTTAGAATGTTTTACAAGACTGCCTTCTGATTCACTCCCAACACTCTGCTCTGTCTGCCGACGCTGGTCTCGCCTTCTCCACTCTCCCTCTTTCTTCAACCTCCGCCGCCACCAGAAAAACGCCTCCACCACACTGTCTACGCTCTCACCGCTTCCGCTTCCGGCTTTATTGCCTCCACTCTTAGCTTCGAGCCACTTCAATATACTATTTTCGCTTGGAAACTAATATACTTGTCCCAACTGACTACGTTTTCTTTGGAAACTTGTACGAGTTTTTGCCACAATCACGACTTGCTTCTATTGGACCAAGAATCTTCATTATCGGTAGATATGCTACCCTTCGTTATGATATTTGGACGGACAATATCGTTTTCACTTTCACCTATGATGACACCCAGAAAAAGTTCGCTTGCGCCGTTGTCTCCGGAAAGGTTTACATCGCCGGCGGTTCCTTATGTGCAGCTGCCACAGTAGATGAGTACGACCCAGATACAAAAAAATGGCGCGTTGTGTCTCACGCTCCTAGACTCCGTTACGGCTGTATAGGAGCGTCGGTGGACGGAATCTTTTACGTAATTGGTGGGTTAAAGATCGACGGACCTCCCACGGGGGCGGCGGATGCTCAAATGTACATGAGTTCGATGGATTTGTACGACGTGGAGGCGCGTGTTTGTTAAGAAGCCGTGCAGTTCCCAGCGGAGGATGTGTGATAGCAGCTTGCGCTGCTATGGGTTTATTTATGTTCTGACAAGTCATGCGGTTGAGATGTCATTCTGGAGATTCGACGCGCGTAGAGATCACGGTGGGTTCGGACAGTGGAGTAGGATGAAGACACCGCAGCTAAAACGGACAGTAAGACTAGACGGCTACACCAAGTTTAGTTTAGTGGGTGTTGGTAATAAGGTAATGTTGGCTCTGATGAAGAACGGCAGAGTTTTGAGGGCGACTGAAGAACGGTTCATTTGGATTTACGACACGGTGGCCGGAGATTGGAGCTGGGGTCCAGATTTGCCCGAGTACATATTACGCGCCACCTGTGTGAATTTGGAATGCTAAGAAAGAAAGAGAGAGAGAGAGAGATTTTCTGCTGTGACTTGTACTTTTTGGCCGTATGGGTAGCAGACAAAAATGATTGTCCTAACGTGTTTGTTACTGACTATTCAAGAAAGAAAAAAGCGCCGTCTTGGGCTTGTAACCAGATTTTGACTGCTTTTAACTTTCAAGTAACCTTACCTGGCTTGTTTGAACTTTATTTGATATTTTAAGCCATGTTATATGGGCCATCTAGATATTTGATATAGATTATTTAAATATATAAATTTTATTAATAAATATGAATTTTTTAAATCAAGAAATTAATTACATATTTATTAATAGAATTTATATATTCAATGGTTTAAATTATATATTCAATGGTTTAAAATAACATGTTTATATCCAAAAATATGTGATATCTTTGGGTATCATAGAAGTGGCCATGTTATATTTGTGTTGGCTGTTCTAATTTTAGGCTAGATTGTAATCTATCAAGGGGATTAAGATCAAATGACTATAAAAAATTATATACAAGGATGTAAACTTTTATAATTATATAATATATATTTTATTATTTTACTTTTATAAAATCTTATATTTTATGAAATATGTTGTACTAAATTATTAGCACATAAAAATAATCCTCATATATATAAATTTTTGGAAAGATTGGAAATTATGTCGTCAAATCACTCAATTCGGATTTAAGGAAAATAAATACAAGCTCAAATTCTTAAAAAAAATACATTCTCAAATCTAGAACTTTAACAATCAAATCATAAAAAATAAAACTCATATATACCATCAATGATATGAAGAAAATATTATTAAAAAAACAAACAACACCTCAATTCATAGATCTAATAATACAAGTATAGATGAGTCAGCAGTTTTTAATAGGGAACTGATTTGATCATCATTGACTTCTTAGGGGAAAAAAATCCGTCAATTTAGTTTATGAATAATCGCCACCCAAGTAAAGATGAACCAAAGCTACCTTTGAAACAGAGATTTTCAAATTTCATTGTGTTATCAGATATCAAGAATCCTTAAGAGTGAACCAGTTCGACTGGATCAGCATCCAAATTATTGATAGTACCTGATGATGAAATCTATATAATCTATATAAATAAATGTATAAAAGTTGAAAAATTCTCATATAATTTCTGATTTTCACCTAAGCAAACATTTATAGTTGACATTCATTAATTATTATTGTTTTACATTTAATGTGTAATTTAAATGTAAGCATGTTTGGTGGAAGTTTGACAATTTTTATTTTATTATGCATTTTTTTTTGAAAATGACTTAAATAATTACACATAACATACTTCCGAATTTTTTTATCAAATTCGGTCATGGAACCTTCCGAATTCGAAATTATTATGACTTCAAAGTTGTAGATCTTTGAGTCTTCTTAAATCTGAAACTTGAATCACCTCAATCCGATATCGAAGTAAAAAGTTATGGCACAAATACGACAATTGCGTAAAGCTAGAATTTCTAAAATTGTACTTCGTTAGAACGCCATTTCAAGTTTTCAATCTCCAAAATCAAAATGTTAAGTCCATTATTTGCCCTTATTTGTTCCACATTTCGTCCTAAATGATTCCATTGAGTCCCAATTTTATTTTATCTACAAAATAAACTAAAACACATCAAAACGTTCATCAAACCCGAGAAACTAAACAAAATATTAGGTAAAAGGGGCGGTAAATATTGTTATATTTTCCGCTCATCGACGCGACCTTGTTGAATAAACCCAGGCCTCTACCTCGTTTACGTCACGATGCGAAGCTTGGCTCGTCGCGACACATAGCCGTTTCCAGGACCAGATTTTGTTTCTTCCATTGTTAGCCCCCAAATTTCATTTCACACAATCACAAGCAAATACCATCATCTAAATATCTTCATGTCATACTTTTAACTTCTCAACACCCTCCAAAACTCCTAATCTTTACATAATGCTCTCATTAGAATTGAAAATCAAAAGTTCCCTAAACATGATTTTCTAATCTCAACACCCATCAATAATCACAATACTAGCCATCCACATCACACTACTAACACTCAAACTTCAAAAACTCACAACTTAAGATTTGGGTTAAAAGTTTCTTACCTCTATTCAATCTTCTTCTTCCCTAAAAATGCCCTTTGATCCATGTTTTCCTTCTTCTTGGTTTAGCTTGAATGAATTACACTTGTTGAGCTTGAGAAAAATTGCCAAGAAAATGCAAACTCTTTATTTCTCTTCTCACTCCCTTCTCACGGCAAGGCCAAAGAAAATGAAAAAAAATATTCACCATTGGTTTTATTTATTTTCTCACCATTTACTCAACCCATTTTCTAGAAATGTCTTGGTAATTTAGCTTGTTGGGCCTTGGGCTTCCTTTTTTTTTTTTGTTGGGCCTTATAAAAAAAACAAGGAAAGTTGGGCCAAAAATTAAGTAGGTGTTCGTTGTCTCTAAGTCGATCCCGGAAATTATTTACTAACCCGGAAAAGAAAATCCCCTGCGTCCCTAGCCGAACTAAAAATATTTGGAGTCATTACAAAAGAACGTCGCATTCTTTGACTCAATTATCATTTTTGGAGTGATGTTAGGAATTTTAGACTTATGTATCAAAAATCGATATGCACTACTGTTGTGACCATATCCAATGAATATACAATCAATAGTTTTTGGTCATATTCTCACCTTGTTAGGTTTCGGTGTTGGGTTCTCCTAGAACATGCCAATGATCTATTAAACATAAAATTTTTGTGAATAAACAAAGTAAGTTTGCTGAAAATACTTACATTGAGCGGATAAGTGGATGTAGAGAATACAAATTTTTTGCCTCCTTAAGAAGTGCTCCAAGCCCTTCTTTGAATTCCAAACTCAAGGGGTAAGTGTCCCTAACACCTTTGTTGACTCCTTTGATGTGCTAGCAAGCAAGATTTTTGAAGCAAAAATCATCAACTATGAACCCTAGGTTCACGCCAATTTGAGAGAATGAGAGGGGAGAGGATTCGGCCTTGGTGGAAAAATGAGAGAGTGAGTGATGTGTTTTTGATTTCCAAAATCAAGTAACCTAATATCAAATTTCCCAAATTTAGTCAAGGTCTATCACACATCAATTAAATAAGGGTAATGTGTTTTACAAGCCAACACCAACTAACAACTTCCATATGTTGAAGTTTCTACGGTCCCGAGGATCGATTATCAAGCATAAAGCATAAGTGCGAATACACGAAGAAGTTACGAAATACTTACATCGATCGGTTGAGGCGATGCGTTGAAGACAAAAATTATTTTCTGCCTTCATTGGTGGTCACGACAGTGAGCTGAAATCGCTCTCCAAGATTCGGCCATGTGAAGTTACATCAAGCTCCAAGCTTTAGTTGAAATTCCATGCTCACATGTGCAGTTCCCTATCACATTCTCGTGACCCCTAATGTGTGCTAGCACTCTTGATTTTACAACAAAATCATCACTCTTTGCTTCTCCTTGAGCTCTCGGTTTTTTCAAAAAAATAGAAGGAAAAACAACCCATGGCCGAGTGAGAGAGATGAAGAGAAAGAGAGGAGAGTTGTGTGTTAGTTTGGTTGTTGGATGGATTGTGTATCTAATACACAATTGAATTATAAAATTCATTTACCAAAATTTGTATATGCCTTTCAAAAAGTCAACAAGTTTTGGAGCCAAAATTTGGCAATAATTACCTTCCAACAACTCACATCAATCAATCAATCAAGTGACAAGTTGTCACATCAGTCAAAGTGACTAATGATTTGACGCTTGATGTGACTAGCGATTTGACGCTTGAATTCGAAATGCGAGTGCGCTCGCAAACACTCCCGGGCTCGGGTTCGCTAATTCCAAATTAACGAATTTTCCGTTGCGACGTAATTAAATAATTATGCCTAGCAAAATCACTATTCGCGTCGCTAACGAATTAATTCTAAATTAACTCGTTCGCCCGAATTAAAATCTAATTTCAATTCGCGTTGAAATCCAATTTCGTATAATATATCGAATATATTATTTTATCGATTAATTCTAAATTAATCGTTCTCTCTCTTTAATTAATATTTTATCCCAGATAAAATATCTCCGTAATTAATCCCAGATTAATTTTCTCTCTCATTTAATTAATCCCAGATTAATAAAGTGCGAGTCATACGTCATCGGTGAATCTTCGGGAAGCGACCCATGAGATCCCCGGATATGTTGGCAGTAAATTCGGTCGTCGAACTATCCGAGCACGTAAGTACCTAGTACTACGTTTTTACCGATTTACAAGACTAGGTTGGCTTCTAGCAAAGTGCCATGCCTTCTCAATTCTCCAGAAATATCCTTACAGGAATATGTGATCTATATCAGGCGTAGTATACATAGTATAGCGTATTTCGATCCAGTATCGGATGATCACATGCAAGGCCTGGGGCTGGTACAATGTCTGCCCCGTACGAAGCATATATCGGATCACTAGTAACTAGTCTCTTTATTATCGGATAATCATGACCAAGTCATATTATCCCGATGGTTGCAACCCTTAGAGAACCGGTTCTGTATCCATGCGCGATCATCATCTCCATATGACTGGAGTGATACTTCCGTCTTGACATCACACCCAACACACTACGATTCTCAATATACCCAGTAGAGGCGTACACATAACCTGTTAAAGCCCTGGACGACCAAAACCAAAGTATATTGATTGTCACAAGTATTAGCGGTGCAAGTCTCAGGTTAAGACCAAATACACCTACCCTGATTTCGGACTTCCATAGACACATAGTCATACTACCAATGGAATTCCGAAGGGGTCTATCCAGAGCGAAGCTGTTTCCCGTACCATCGGTAAACACAACCTCTTATTACACTTGCATGAGTATCCAATACCCAAATATATGAGAACTATGCCGTTATGCCCTCACAACGCGCACAAGTGTAATACTAGTCTTTTACGCATTATCGATGTCCAATCTCGATAATACTCTGACTAGAAATATTTAATGATTAATCTTTGTGGATTGATACTGTCTCATTTCATCTCAATCCAGGAACTAATCATAAGGACCTCCTATCATTTATACATCTTGGTGATCTAATCACAAATGATAAGAGAGCAATCTCCTTTATCACATAGTTAATTTGTACAACATCACCATGATCTGTACAAATAGTGACGCTATGGGTCATAAATGTCCAACACCATCAACCAAAAGGTGATGAGATTGACCAGTGATGTGACTTGATGTGAACCCTACTTTAAATTCAAAATCCGAGTGGGCCCGCTAAACATATTTCTGGCTCGGGTTCGTTAATTCTGAATTAACGAATTTTCCGTTGCGACTTTATTAAATCAAATTTAATTAAATAATAATGCCTCGCAAAATTATTACGAAAGTCGCTTGCGAATTAATTCTAAATTAATTCGTTCACCCGAATTAAAATCCAATTTTAATTCCGAGTTGAAATCTAATTTCATTTAGTATATTGAATATATTATTTAATCGATTAATTCCAAATTAATAGTTCTCTCTCCTCTATTCGAATTTTATCCCAGATAAATTCTTGTCGCAATTAATCCCAGATTAATTTTCTCTCTCTCATAATTAATCCCAGATTAATTCTGTTTGAGTCAAACGTCATCAGTGAATCTTCGGGAAGCGACCCATGAGATCCCTGAATATGTTGGCAGTAAATCCGGTTATCGGACTATCCAAACACGTGCGTACCTCGTACCACATTCTTACCGATTTACAAGACATGGTTGGCTTCTAGCAAAGCACAGTGCCTGCCCAATTCACCAGAAATATTCTTTAAGGAATATATAATCTATATCAAGCGTAGTATACCAAGTATTGTGATACTTCCATCCTGACATCACACCCAATACACTACGATTCTCAATAAATCCAGAAGAGGCGTACACAGAACCTGTTAAAGCCCCGGACGACCAAAAGTAAAGCATACTGATTGTCGCAAGTATTAGCGATGCAAGTCTCAAGTTAAGACCAAATACACCTACCCTGATTTGGATTCCCATAGACACATAGTCATACTACCAATGGGATTCTGAGGGGTCTATCCAGAGCGAAGCTGTTCCCGTACCATCGGTAAACAGAACCTCCTATTACACTTGCATGAGTATCCAATACCCAAATATATGAGAACTATGCCGTTACGCTTCCATAACGCGCACAAGTGTAATACCAATCTATTCCGCATTATCGATGTCCAGTCTCGATAATACTATAACTAGGGATATTTAATGATTAAACCTTTAGTGGATTGATATTGTCTCATATCTTATAATCCAGAACTAATCATAAGGACTTTTATCACTTATATATTCAAGTAATCTAATTACAAAATGATAAAATGGCAATTTCCTTCGTCACATAGGTTATTTGTACAAAAACCACAATGTCTTTTACAAATAGTGATGCTATGGGTCACAATTGTCCAACAATCTCCCACTTGGCTTATAGCCAATCACTCAAGTATATAACACCTGAACTATGTACATGTCGCTCAAATTTTTGCTAAGGAATAGCCTTCTTCAGTGGATCTACAATGTTCTCATATGATACGACCTTCTCGATCTTCACATCGCCACGATGTATGATCTCACAAATCAGATGGTAACATCGAAGTACATGCTTGGATCATTGATGAGACTGCGGTTCCTTAGCCTGCGCTATAGCCCCGTTATTATCACAATACAAAGGAACGGGCTCAGCTGCTAACGAAACTACTCCTAATCCAATTAGGAATTTACGGATCCAAACTGGCTCTTTTGCTGCCTCAGCTGTAGCGATGTATTCCGCTTTTGTTGTTGAATCGGCAACAGTCTTTTGGTTGGAAGATTTCCAGCTTACTGCTCTATTATTCAAACAAAATATGTACCTGAATTGTGACTTACATTCGTCTTTATCGGTTTGGAAACTTGCATCGGTAAACCTAGTTACCTCAAGTTCTTCATCTCCATAGATTAAGAAAGCATCCTTAGTTCATCTAAGATACTTAAGGATGTTCTTAACCGCAATCCAGTGACCATCACCTGGATCGGCCTGGTAGCGACTACACATGCTCAAAACATACGAGACATCAGGTCGCATACATATCATGGCATACATGATCGATCCGATGGCAGAAGCGAACATGAACCGACTAATGTTGTCTCTCTCATCTTGAGTTTTAGGATACATGTCCTTAGATAGAGTGACGCCATATGACACTGGCAACAGTCCCCTCTTAGACTGATCCATGTTGAATCTTTTCAACACTTTGTCAATATATGCGCTCTGGGAGAGTCCAATCAGCTTTCTAGATCTATCCCGGTAGATCTTTATTCCCAGAATAAAGGCTGCTTCTGCCAGATCTTTCATGACGAATTTTAATGAAAGCCAAGCTTTCACCGATTGTAGCATGGGAATGTCATTGCCAATAAGCAATACATCATCTACGTAAAGGACAATGAATGTCAGTGCACTCCCACTAACCTTCTTATAAACACAAGGATCATCCTCACTTTGAACGAAATCATATTCTTTTATGATCTCATAAAAACGTTGGTTCTAAGAACGTGATGCTTGCTTCAATCCATAAATGGATCGATTTAACTTGCAAACCTTGTTTGCATGTTTGGGCACGACAAAATCGTCAGGCTGTTGCATATCAACATCCTCCAAAAAGGTTTCCATTAAGGAAAGCAGTTTTGACGTCCATCTGCCATATTTCATAATCGAAATATGCAGCAATAGCAAGCATTATCCGAATGGATTTAATCATGGCAACATGTGAAAATGTTTCATCGTAATCGACACCATGTCGTTGAAGATACCCTTTCGTTACAAGCCTAGCTTTGTACATTTGTATGTTGCCATCCATGTCAGTCTTCTTCTTGAAGACCCATTTGCAACCAATAGGCTTTACGCCTTCCGGTGCATCAACCAGTGTCCAAACTTGGTTGGTATACATGGAATCCATTTCGGACTTCATGGCTTCTTGCCATAAAGCGGAGTTGATATCTTGTATTACTTCCTCATACGTAGCCGGCTCGTTATCCTCAATAAGATTAATATCTACATGAGATGAGATCAGAAACTCATACCTCTCAGGTTGTTTTCTGACTCTCTCCGACCTACGCGGTTCTTGTGTATTAGAAGATTATTGTACAGTCTCATCCCTGATGAACTGTTCGTGTTCCGGTAAGGAATCGGTGCCAGGAACAATATCACTATGATTTTCATCGAGTTCTACTTTCCACCCACTTACCACTGCATTTAGGAATTCCTTTTCGAGGAAAACCGCATGTAGAGCAATAAATACTTTATTCTCTTGTGGGTGGTAGAAGTAATATCATTTGGTTTCCCTAGGATAACCTACAAATAGGCACTTATCCGATTTGGGTTCTAGTTTGGTACCATCCAAACGTTTAACGTATGCCCAGCAACCCCAAATCTTCTGAAATGAGAAACCCGGTTTCTTTCCTGTCCATATTTCATATGGAGTCTGTTGAACAGACTTTGACGAAACCTTATTCAAAATAAGTATTGCACTATTTAATGCATATCCCCAGAAGGAAATTGGTAGCTCAGTGTGACTCATCATAGACCTTACAATGTCTAACAAAGTTTTGTTTCTCCGTTCGGACACACCAATAAATTGAGGTGTTCCGGGAGGAGTCCACTGTGAAAGAATACCATACTCTTTCAAGTAATCGAGAAACCCATTGCTTAAGTATTCTCCACCACGGTCCGACCGTAATGTTTTAATACTTTTGCTCGTATGTTTTTCTACTTCGTGTCGAAACTCTTTGAATTTCTCAAAGGTTTCCGACTTGTGTCTCATAAGATACACATAACCATAACGCGATGCATCATCCATAAAGGTTACGAAGTATTCATATCCACTTCTAGCCTGGCTAGACATGGGCCCACATACGTCACTATGAACGAGGGTCTTTAAAATCTTATATGTGGATCAAATAACTTTGTCATTCTCCTACCCCGGTTCAAAAGATCCGGTCATAAGGGTGTGATTGGGTCATTTGTTGAAACACATGAAGTTTGTAAAAATACAACGAGAATCGCCACTCTCTCAGATAATATTTTCTTATAAGAGTAGTATTCCAGTTCGTGGGTTGATATGTGTGATCAGTGCTTGAGACTGTGGCCACAGCGGAAGAATCATGTGAGATTCTTGGGTTAGCACGATTCATGACACTATCAATATCATACATTTGACCATATGGGTAGACACTTTCTGTACCCTAGGTCAATAAGTGGGGATACAGTGAGGCGAGAGACCGTATCATATGTAAATCGCATACAAAATGGGTATATATATATCTTTCCTTCTCATTTGGGGGGCCTTGGCATGTTGCTAGATGTCAACCTTGGTCATTGAAATCGAATGACCATCTGATCGAAGGATAATTTATGTTCGATTAAATTATCACGATTCATTTCATGTCCAACTTGAGGGGAACCCAAAAGGTCACACACAACAAAGTCGAAATCAATGGTTAACAATGTACAGTACAAATATAACAGCATATATGATTGTTGTAGGAATTGTTCATAAATGGTTCAATGTGTTTAATTATTGAACAGATCATTTATGAGATTCCATAGTGGATTAGGGATTGGTAAATGAAGATAGGGGCACTTTGGGAATTGGAATAAAAAAAATTACTATTCACATGAATAGTAAATTTTTTTTTGTTATTTGTTTTGAATTCCATTTCGGCCCAAACTCTTATTAGGGTTTTATAATCTCATTAAACCACTAAATTAATGGCTAAGATTAAATTAGCTTTTATCCACATCAGATTCTTAATTAATTTTGTTGTCTTTGGAGCAGTATATAAACCCAAAGAATTCTTCACAAATTTTTTGCACCAAACCTTTCATATATTGGGTTTATATAAGTGAGCAACTCTAAAGTTTAAGAGTAAGCCACTGATTTTGAGGATCCTTAAGTCAAATTGACTAGAGGAACCTCGAGTTAAAAGTTTTGAGGTATTTGCCTAGGCTAGCACCAATGGCAATATACCCGTGCACGCAAGGCGTAGTCTTGCCGTTGAGTTTTGGCTTTGGTGTGTGCACCTTTGGAGGCTACACACTTGGGTGGCTCTTTGGAACGTGGAAGAGCTTGTTGAGTTCGAGAAAAGCTTGTAGATTGGAGGGAGGACTGGAGGAGTCTTCGGTTTAAGTAAGTCTTTTTCTTTCTTTATTTTAATTAGAGTTCTTATGATAGTTAGCATGCTTAGGTTTATGTTCTTTGAATGTTTTTATGAGTTTTTATGCTTAGAATATATAGTAACATGCCTAGGCTTGTAGAATAATCAAAACAAATGGGTCTTGGGCAAAGGGAAAGCGGAATAATAATTTTGATTTTCCACTGCGCACTTGCGGCCGCTACCCAACAGTGGTATCAGAGTGCCGTTTTTGTTTTGATTAGTTCTCTCTCATTTGAACTCGAAATTGGGTGTTTAAAAGCTCGTTGGAAACTAACACCCTGAAATTACTTTTAGGCACAAGTGTTTCATGATT
>SKCR01050830.1:0-47441 GCA_019454045.1 Zanthoxylum bungeanum | reverse complement strand
TCTTAATGAAAGAGACTAACCCTTACACCTATAGTGAAACGATTTTGGCATCCACTCCGCGAAATGGCAAGAGGCCATGAGATTAGAGTTAGACTCTATGCATCAGAATCAAGTTTGGGACTTGGTTCCGCTTCCTGAAGGAATTGTTCCTATCTGAAGTAAATGGGTTTACAAGAGGAATCGTGGGCCTGACAGAAAGGTTGAAACCTTTAAGGCCAGACTGGTAGCTAAAGGTTACATGCAGCGACCTGGTGCGACTACGATGAAAATTTTTCGCCAATTGTGATGCTGAAGTCTATAATGATTTTGTTGTCTATTGTTGCATACCATGATTACGAGATTTGGCAAATGGATGTCAAAACGGCTTTTCTAAATGGGTTTCTTGACGAAGAAATCTATATGGAACAACCAAGGGTTTTATATCCAGAGAAACCTCAGGCATGGTTTGTAAGCTTAAGAGGTCCATTTATGGAATTAAACAAGCTTCGCGAAGTTGGAATCTTCGAATCGACGAGATTATTAGATTTTCTTGTTTTCTCAAGAATACGGAAGAATCATGTGTGTACAAGAAGGCCAGTGGGAGTATGATAGTATTTTTGGTTCTCTATGTTGATGACATCTTAATCATTAGAAATAATATATGAATGATGTAGGGCGTCAAAGCTTACCTCTATAAGAATTTCTCCATGAAAGACCTGAGTGAAGCTTCTTATATCTTGGGTATAAAACTCTATAAGGATTGAGAAATGAAGCTTATTGGGTTATCACAATCAACGTACATATATAAGATCTTAGAACAGTATAATTTTACTAACTATAAGACAACAAATATACCATTCAGACATGACATTCATCTTTCGAAGAAGATGTGTCCGCAAACAGGAGATGAGAATATTAGAATGTCTAATCAGTCTTATGCTTCATGTTTAGGTAGTATTATGTATATCATGTTATGTACCAGGCTTGATATTATGTACGCGGTTAGTGTAACCAGTAGATATCAATCCAATCCAGGAAATGACCATTGGATGGCCGTTAAACATATCTTGAAGTATCTTAAAGGTTCTAAGGATAATTTTATCATATAGGGAGGAAATGAATTACAGGTTAATGGGTATACGGATTCTGGTTTCCAATCGGATCCCGATGATAGAAAGTTTACATCACGATTCGTATTTACCCTTAACGAAGATGCAGTTTATTGGAAAAGTTTCAAATAGGGGTCTACAGCTGATTCCACCATAGAGGCGAAAATATATTGTTGCTTCAGAAACTGCAAAAGAGGCTGTTTGGATTAAGAAGTTTATCACAAAATTGGGAGTTATACCAAGTATCGAGAATCGCGATTATGTTATACTGTGATAATACTGGTGTCATTGCACAAGCAAAGGAACCAAGTGCGCATCAAAAATTGAAAGCATGTGGAACGAAAATACGATATCATTCGAGAGATTGTGTTGCGAAGTGACATTGTTGTGTGCAGGGTCCCAAGTCAAGATAATGTAGCAGACCCGCTTACGAAGGTCATACCTCCGAAATTAGCATGTGAAGTCGATGGTTTTAGATACAATCGAAATTGGCACTAAAGCAAGTGGTAGATTTTGTTAGGTTTGGTGCTCCGAGTGCCAATTTCTTATGTATTTCCTGTAAAACTCCTTTATAAGTATTTTATTAATGAATAAAATAAACATTTCTATAATATGAATTATTTTCTTATATGGTAATGACGTAAATGATTATAGAGTGATTAGTTATGATTTAGTTGCAAAAGCATCGAACTGACATTGAGCAGTATCATAACAATATCATCTTTAACAGTTCCTGGTCGAGGTTTACAATTACTTGTCACAGTAAGTAACCCGCTGAGACTGGTATGTGTTGTATAATAGAATATTGAATTCCAATGGTTCTCAATGAACCATGAGTCTCGGAAGACTCGTATAGACGTAGGTGTTATATCAGATAAACACTGAACGACTCACCGAAGATTCTTAATAGATGGTACACCAATGTCAATAAGAATCTACTCGGGTTGAGTGAGCATAGTGATCCTTCGAGTTAAGGTACCATTGTGGATGTATGAGGTATCATCCACACTTTGATGGAAGTCACGTCACCGATCTATTTAAATCAGACTTCCGTCTGTTCGTTGTGTGTGGATTGATCCTCAAGATATCATGTGTGTATCAAGATAGGATCTGTCAGTTCTGTGTACAGAGCATACGTATCCATTATGGGATTAGCAATCTGTTAAATTTATGGGCTCGTGGTACACTTTAGAAGTGAGTTCTAAGTGTTATTAAGAGATTGGTAATAGAATCGTCGACGAGATTATACCTATAGAGAATTGACGTTTATATCTATATCTCTGGGATAATCCAGATACATGTGACGGATGGATTATATGTATGCATTGACCTCGACCTGTATGGTTTAGAGAGTTTATCTGTGTTCGTCATAATTTACTGGTGGGTAGATTATGGAAACGAAATTGGATTTCGTGACGGATATGCATGAACCTAGCGTGTCTCACTAATGAAATACACTCGTAGAGCACTATGACAACTTTTATGAATAATATTGATTATTTATAAATCGTTTAACAGTTAAACGAAAATACATGTGTTTGAGATCTTTCGGCCATTTGTTAAATATCGAATTGTGATATTTGATATTTATTAATAATATATATATATTGATTATTTAATGTAATATAATACATATATTTAAGATATTGTATTTAATTATTTGATTATTTAAAAGTTGAATAATTAAATTAATTAAATAATAAATATCTATTTATTTTATTAAAATAAGCAAATTGGCAAAAATTTCATTGGATTAAATGGCCAATTTTGATTGGTTTAAATGGCTTGATTTAATTGGAAACATTTGTGTATTTCATTAAATTATTTGATGATTATTCCCACAAATTTATTAAATCTTTATCCATTTATTTATTGAAAAAATATGAAATACTTTGGCTAATATTTTTCCTATTATTTTCGGCATTATGAGAAAATATATAGGCTTTGTTTTTCATTTTTTGTTTCATTATTCAAGAACCCTAAAATCAAATACAAATAGAGTTTGAGAGGAAAAAAAGAAAGAAAGCATGGAAATTTTTGGAAATTAGTAAGTTTTTCTTACTTTCTTCTACATGAAAAAATATTTCTATGACTTTAGCCTTCAACATGTTGTAGCTTAGATCTTTCTCTACTCTTTTGTGTATGTATTTTGATGGTTGGGAACTTGATATAAATATGTTAGCATGTATGATGATTAAAGAATGCTTATTAAGAGTGATTAAGTATTCTTTGATTATTTGGTAATTTTGTTGTCATTCTAGAGTTGCTTAGTGATGAGTGGTATTTATATCACAATTTCCCACTCATTTAACTTAATATTTTGAATAGTTTCTTGAGTTTTATGAACATTTTGATGTGTTTTATTGTTATTTTGCAGATAAATAAAGTTTGGACAGCACTGGAGGCAATTTGGGGCAAAACCGGACAAAAATGCGTCAACAGGGATATTTTAGTCTTTTCCGCGTCGCGACGTCCATGCCTTCCGCGGCGCGCCGCCCAGCGTGAGCCGAATCTGCTAACGTGCGCCAGGTTCAACGGTCAACAATTTGAAGAAGTTTGACTTTGCTAAAATGCGCCGTTCCACGTGTCACCATCACATCCAATCTGCTAACGTGCGCCGTGCCACGTGTCATTATCATATGCTGCCGACACTCAGACTTGACACGTGTCGCCTCGTCATCAGCCACGTCAGCGGTCAAAGAGTCAACTTCGCCATGTGTCACGCCTCGTCATCAGCCACGTCACAAGGTCAACCAAGTCAATGTGCCACGTCAGCCTCAGCCAATCAGAACGTGACACGTGTCGCCACGTGTCGCAATCTTATTATGCCGACAATTGATATCAGCCGCCTCGCCACGTCATCGCCACGTCAGCATGACGTCATCAATGACGTCATCACAATAATTGAGAGTTAGCCGCCATGACACGTGTCGCTTTAAACAGTCAGCCGCCTTGCCACGTGTCGTCTCCTCAGCATGCCACGTCGACAAAAGTCAGCGTCGCGTCGCTGAAGGCTTAGGAGTCGCGACGCTGGAATAGTAAATTTTTGCCTATAAATTCAGCGCGAAATTTCAGATTTCAACACACCTCTCTCTCTCTTGATTTCTCTCTAAAGAGAGAGTTTCTCTCTCTAGAACTTTTATTTTTGTATTTATTTTAGTTTTTTAATTTTAGTTTTGTAAATAATTTTAATTACGTTTTGTAATAATAGTAATTTAATTTTTACTTTTTACTTTTTACAATTTTTACTATTCACCATGTTGAAATAATTTCCTCAGCTATGGTGAAAGGTAATTCTTCTACTATTGCTATTTAGATTAATCTCCCTTAAAAATAATATATTAACTATTTAAAATATTGACTTAATAAGGGATACCGCTATATTGGTCGGTTGGTAATTTAATTTTAATCTGGTTTAAACTTGACTAATCAAGGATACCGCCAGACTGGTCGGTTGGTAAATTTATTTTTGGTTCCGCCTTAATGGCTGGTTGGACTTAATTTGACTTAATCAGGATACCGCCAGAATGGTCGGTTGGTAATATTATCACAAGTTTATATATTATTTTATGGGAGATATCTAAATTAGTAGTAGTAAAAGTAATTCCTTTTACCTTAGCATTTTATTTTATTGTAATTTACTTTTCAGCATTTTTACTTTATGTCTTTTACTTTTATGAATTTACTAGTCCTAGTTATGTGTTAGTTATCTGGGGTTGTGATGATTTTTAATATCACCGGTTTATAAGAGATTATTTTATAGTTTGGGTAATTTAAAGGTTTATTTATTAAGTCTTAAGCTTAATGCTTCTTGTTGTCTGATCACCAATAAGATTGATATGGTAAATCTAAAATGAACTAGACATAGGGATTTTAGATTTCAGCCTTAGACTTAATAGCCCACGATCTTCCTTGAGGATAGATAACCCTTTAATAGATTTCCTTACAGGATAGGAATATACCTGTCGGGCGGGGGTAGCCATAATTGGAACTTAAACTTAATGAATCCAGATAATTTGGTTGACATAGACATATGGTTCAATTGGTTTAAACTGGGTATTTGTGTCTGACCATCGACAGAGGCTTACACATAATTTAGTGTTCCAGGTTAGTAAACCGATTTATTACACAAACATAAAATAATCACTTCATCTTTTAAATGATATTAGAATGATTCACAATCCTGGATCTTTGTGTCTTTTATTTTCTTTAGTATTTTCTTTTATCTTTTTATTTTTCAACCAAATCAATCAAACAATCATTCTCTTCTCCCTTTAATTAGATATTTGTAAATAAATAGATTCAATAATTAATAACAACAGTAGGAATAAAGTCCTCGTGGGATCGATATTTTTATACTACTTAAACGATACGTGCGCTTGCGTTATACGTGTGTGTTTACGCCGGTCAAGTTTTTGGCGCCGTTGCCGGGGACTTATATTTCTTGAGTTGTTAATTTGAAGCTATCTAATTTACTTGTATCTAATTTTCTTTATTTTTATCTGTAATTTTTATTTCTTTCTTTGATTTCAGGTGACTTAAAAATGGAACATTACTGGGAGATTGAAAGATTACGTGCTTTACAAGAAGATGCACCCGTCCAGCCCAACAATTATCACTGGATGCCAGAACCAAGCAATAATACATTTGCTCAACAGAATTCAATGTGGAGATGTGACATATGTAATGGTGACCACCCAAGCGATTATTGCGAATACAACTACCATCCAGGGTGGCAGAACTATCAAGATCCTTCATGGTACGAAGAACCATCACATTTCACAGAATCACATTTTCCATCTTATTCACCATCTTCCTTCGATCCTTATCAAGAACCAGAACCATCCAAGGAAGATCAATTGATTCACATGTTCAAGGAACAAGCAGCTCAATTTGATGCACAAGTTCAGAGTAACACAGAATCCATACAGAGAATGACAGATCAGATCAGACAATTAACAGAAAACCAGAATTATATACCTCAAGAACCAATTTCAGATGACACTGATGAAGCCTTCGAATACCAATCATTTCACAATGACACTTCATCAGAAGAGGAGGCTGAGCAATATCAACAACCAGATGTATCAGTTCAGGAGCCCGAATTGGCAAAGTCTCGATTTGATTTTTATTATTCAGATTCTGACGAGGATGAAGCTGAAATATTTGTACCAACTGCATCAAAAATTGAGGATGGAATTCTGTATCCTCAAAATGAAGATCTTGGAGCATGCTTTACCAAAATGTTTGAAGAAGATCTACTCGAGCCAATCAATTCACCCGAATCAGAGGATGAAGACCTAATGTCTGACTCATCTTTTCATCCTCAGGTGGAGCAAGAAACAGAACAAATTGAAGATCCAGAGCATTCAGGAAAAACATCGCTGTTTTGGGGAGTACAAATCAAAGATATCACCCAGAAGCTTGACAGAATGGAACTTCCATTCCAAGTCAAACATCATACGAGACCTCCTAATTTTCTTTCTTTCTTTTCAGGTACCACTGGAGCAACAAAAGTTAAAAAGGTGGCACGAGCACTGAATAAGACAAAATTATTTCTGCCATTTTACCGTTGGAAGAGACCCTTTCAAAAGCAACGCTCACGGGATTGTCTTTAATCGGACATCCAAAACGACATTGAAACCTCCTTGACATATGGATTTCAGTCACGTCTGGCTGAAGACGAAAAATTTAGCGCTAGCAGGGAGGCAACCCATGCAATTTGTTGTAATTTATTTTTCATATTTTGTGTGAATTTTTTAATTTTGTGTGTTAGTTTTGCAGGAAAAATTAAAAAACGGAATTTTTCAGAACAAGAAAGCCAGTGCAAGCGGGATTTTCACAAAATAAAAATTTGACAAAATCACGAAGATACAAAGTTGATCCAGGAAACGGCCGAGTAAAAAGACACTTCTTAAGAGACGCGTCCCTATGGATTTATCTGTCACAAGACATGGTTTTGCCCAAAAAAAAAAAATCCCGAGAAAACCCTAACCCTAAAGAACCGAGTGTCGCGACGCTAGGCAATTTTTGGCGTCGCGACGCTGACTCGAAATCAGAGACATAAGCAGAGGCACCGCAGATCTCATTTTTACTTCTTCTTCTTCCTCAAACACCTCCAACAGCCGCAACCTTCACCAAGCCTTCTCCAGCCAACACAAGCCGAGATCTACCAAACTGAGAGCAAGCCAAACCGTCCATCACCATTCTCTCTCAACTCACAACCACGCACAACCCCCATCGTGAACCATCAAGGCTCACTTAGAACCAGCCATCACCACCGCGAGCCACTACCTTCATCACCGTGACTGAGAGTCTTTACCAGCCGAGATCCACACCGTGAGCAACCACCGCGAACCACCCTTGCCGTGACCGAGCCCTTTCCTCGCCGAGTCAAAACCGATCTTCATCAACCACTCACGACCGAACAAAACCGAAACAGAGCCATGTCCAGCCACCATTGCCGAGAGATCCACCAGCTGAGACACCACTAGCCGCGAACCCACCACTAACAGAGCCGTAACTCAACAACCAACACACCAGAAACCAACAACCACCATCAAACCAAGATCCACCCCTTGCCGTGACCGAAACCCACCAGCCACCGAACCGAAATCGAGTGCCATCGTGACCGTGAACCTCACGACCGAGATCCACAGCCGCAACCATCGCCACTGTCTCGCCTGAACCGAACCACACAAGACCGACCATTACGGATCTCCAACCCAAAGCCGCGAACCCACCACTGCCAAGCCAACTACGACCGCACCAACATCACCGAGAATCATCACAGTCTCCACCACCGAGAGTCACCAGAAGCCAACCCACTGCCGATACACCCACATCCAAGACCCAACCCACAACCAAAATCGAGATAGCAACAAATCAAACCCAAGTCCAACCGAGAGTACCACCACTGCCAAAATCAAAACTGAAATTACGGTAATGATTTGATAAAAATTTGATTTGGTAAATGGTAAATTGATTTGGTAATTAGGATTGAATTATGGGTGTTTGATTTGGTAATTTTGAATTGCGAAGGGTTGGATTTGTGGATTAATTTGATTCGTAGATTGCGGGAGCGAAGAGTTGAATTGAGGTGTTTGTGGCATTTGATAGATTTAGGTTGTGTTGGATAATCAAAAATTCATGGGAGACTCTGCCAGATTTTTCTGAAAAATACCAAATTTAGGCATTGTGTTTTGATAATTTTTAGGGTGAATTTTGGGAAATTTTGAGTTTTTAGAGGTGATTCTGCCAAAATTTTAATGAAAAATTGTCAAATAGCGATCGTGGTAAGAACCGTAATTTGGATAAAAATCTTAATCGGTAATTTTTCCTGTAAAATTTCAGTTCACCAGGTATTATCGTCTACACTCTTCTACTGTTTAAGACATTAGGGACAATGTCTCATTTAGGTTGGTTTGGGGGAGGGAATTAGTTGATTAATACCTTGTTTTTAGTATGTGTGTTATTTTTATTTTTAGTTACAAAATTTTTCGAAAAATACAAAAAAATTGAAAATTTTCAAAAATTACAAAAAAATTTTGTTTTTTTATTTTGACTAAAAGGTGAAATTGGTAAGAGATAGCCGAGTAAGGAATTTCCACTCCTGAGACGTATCTCAAACCTATTTCGAAATAAGTTAATTTTTGTTTATTTCATTTTGAATTATTTAATTTTGTTAGCTATGTATATGGAGAATGGTAAAAATAATCGGAGAATTTACTTATTCAGTAATTTAGAAAGAAACAAAACAACTAGTAACTTGGAGTAGAATTTTCACCTGATTAGTCACTAACTTCTTTATTCTCTTTTCGCTTGTCTTTTTGCTTTTGTGTGCATTAGTTTTAATACATTTTTACTTTTTTAAAATGTTTGTGGGTATCATTACTGTAAACCCTCACGAGACTACACTCGTCCACTAGGGACACCTAGGGGTTTAAAGGCTTGTTGCATATGCTAAATGCAACCGTGATCCCTACGAAAGTGGCTTAGTTAAATTTTATTATGTTATTTTATTTGTATTTTGCTCGAGGACTAGCAAAATGTTAGGTTTGGGGGTGTGATGAGTGGTATTTATATCACAATTTCCCACTCATTTAACTTAATATTTTGTATAGTTTCTTGAGTTTTGTGAACATTTTGATGTGTTTTATTGTTATTTTGCAGATAATAAAGTTTGGACAGCACTGGAGGCAATTTGGGGCAAAACCGGACAAAATGCGTCAACAGGGATATTTTAGTTTTTTGCGCGTCGCGACGTCCATGCCTTCCGCGGCGCGCCGCCCAGCGTGAGCCGAATTTGCTAACGTGCGCCAGGTCAACGGTCAACAATTTGAAGAAGTTTGACTTTGCTAAAATGCGCCGTTCCACGTGTCACCATCACATCCAATCTGCTAACGTGCGTCGTGCCACGTGTCATTATCATATGCTGCCGACACTCAGACTTGACACGTGTCGCCTCGTCATCAGCCACGTCAGCGGTCAAAGAGTCAACTTCGCCATGTGTCACGCCTCGTCATCAGCCACGTCACAAGGTCAACCAAGTCAATGTGCCACGTTAGCCTCAGCCAATCAGAATGTGACACGTGTCGCCACGTGTCGCAATCCTATTGTGCCGACAATTGATCTCAGCCGCCTCGCCACGGCATCGCCACGTCAGCATGACATCATCAATGACGTCATCACAATAATTGAGAGTTAGCCGCCATGACATGTGTCGCTTTAAACAGTCAGCCGCCTTGCCACGTGTCGTCTCCTCAGCATGCCACGTCGACAAAAGTCAGCGTCGCGACGCTGAAGGCTTAGGTGTCGCGACGCTGGAATAGTAAATTTTTGCCTATAAATTCAGCGCGAAATTTCAGATTTCAACACACCTCTCTCTCTCTTGATTTCTCTCTCTAAGAGAGAGTTTCACTCTCTAGAACTTTTATTTTTTTATTTTTTTTAGTTTTTTAATTTTTAGTTTTGTAAATAATTTTAATTACGTTTTGTAATAATAGTAATTTAATTTTTACTTTTTACTTTTTACAGTTTTTACTATTCACCATGTTGAAATAATTTCCTCAGCTATGGTGAAAGGTAATTCTTCTACTATTGCTATTTAGATTAATCTCTCTTAAAATAATATATTAACTATTTAAAATATTGACTTAATAAGGGATACCGCTATATTGGTCGGTTGGTAATTTAATTTTAATCTGGTTTAAACTTGACTAATCAAGGATACCGCCAGACTGGTCGGTTGGTAAATTTATTTTTGGTTCCGCCTTAATGGCTGGTTGGACTTAATTTGACTTAATCAGGATACCGCCAGAATGGTCGGTTGGTAATATTATCACAAGTTTATATTTATTTTATGGGAGATATCTAAATTAGTAGTAGTAAAAGTAATTCATTTTACCTTAGCATTTTATTTTATTGTAATTTACTTTTCAGCATTTTTACTTTATGTCTTTTACTTTTATGAATTTACTAGTCCTAGTTATGTGTTAGTTATCTGGGGTTGTGATAATTTTTAATATCACCGGTTTATAAGAGATTATTTTATAGTTTGGGTAATTTAAAGGTTTATTTATTAAGTCTTAAGCTTAATGCTTCTTGTTGTCTGATCACCAATAAGATTGATATGGTAAATCTAAAATGAACTAGACATAGGGATTTTAGATTTCAGCCTTAGACTTAATAGCCCACGATCTTCCTTGAGGATAGATAACCCTTTAATAGATTTCCTTACAGGATAGGAATATACCTGTCGGGCGGGGATAGCCATTATTGGAACTTAAACTTAATGAATCCAGATAATTTGGTTGACATAGACATATGGTTCAATTGGGTTAAACTGGGTATTTGTGTCTGACCATCGACAGAGGCTTACACATAATTTAGTGTTCCAGGTTAGTAAACCGATTTATTACACAAACATAAAATAATCACTTCATCTTTTAAATGATATTAGAATGATTCACAATCCTGGATCTTTGTGTCTTTTATTTTCTTTAGTATTTTCTTTTATCTTTTTATTTTTCAACCAAATCAATCAAACAATCATTCTCTTCTCCTTTAATTAGATATTTGTAAATAAATAGATTCAATAATTAATAACAATAGTAGGAATTAAGTCCTCGTGGGATCGATATTTTTATACTACTTGAACGATACGTGCGCTTGCGTTATACGTGTGTGTTTACGCCGGTCACTTAGCCACTCATAAATGACCTAAAATTGTTCTTGAGTTGTTTCATGGTGGTGAGACATATTTGGTGTGGTAATAATTGAATTAAAGTGTTGAATTTTATAAATTTGGTGTTAATTGGTCTATTGGAAAATTTTATAAAATTAGGGTTCATAACCCTTTCCAAATTTGGGGATTTTCATATATGTGTTAATTAATGATGTATATATGATGCATATTAATTTTGGCGTTGATTGGACTTGATCTTGAGTGGTTTTGAACCAATTTAGACTAAAGTGCAAATCCTGTAAACTTAAGGGACCTCTCGGCAATTTGGAGAAATTTAGTTTCTTGAATTGCAATTTGTATTTTCATGTATTAGACATGTATAAATCATTTTGGGATTGATTTGGAATCAATTAAATTGTATTTGACAATTTAGGACTAAAATGGTAAAAATACAAAGTTTAGGGGCTAGACGTCAATTAATGAAAAATATGACCTTTTAGGTAAAAATTCAGTTTTTAAAGTATTGAGTTTATTTTAATTACCCAAGAAAAATTATTGAAATCGGAAAATTTTAATTTTCTGTATTCCGCTGCGTTTATCCGGAATTGCGGCTTAAAACCCAACATAAGTTTGATTAAAGTGAAATTTACCCATGAAATTCTCAAATTTATCATTTTAATCCTTGAAAGTTTCAAAATTTTACATTTAGGTCCCTTTTGACCAAATCAAAACTTGACTTTTGAACCCTAAATTTCTATTATTTTATAATAAAACCCTTGCAAATGTACGAGATTTTACATGGCTTTTAGATCTTATCTTTATTGTCCAGCAACGCCATTAATTGACTCGGTCCCAATAAGTGAGTTTGTAGGAGCGAGTTCAATTGTGTTGAGAGAGCTAGTGGTGTCTGAGTAATGCATTCATAGTTGTCATTCATTATTTTTTCTATTAATGATAGTCCATACCTTAGTGTTTAGATGCATCTTTCGCAAAAGGGCTATTTAATTAGCGATTTTAAATTTATTATCAAGATATTTCATATAGTTTTAATTTTGAAAAACTATTTTTAAAATTATTTTAAACACTCTTAGATGGATTCTTAAACTCTAGTGTAATTAATACTGATTATATATATCTAAATGACATTTCCTCGATTTTTTTTTCTCTTTTGACCATATGGGCTAATGTTTTTATTCGAGTTAGACTAAAATGTTATTAGGTTTGAATGTGTGTATATATGAAGTCGATTTTTTTTTTTTATATTAATGTCATTTACAGGATTACATATGTTGACGGTGGATTTTGGTCTCAGGGCAATATGAGAATATCACTCCCAAGGAAATCCTCCTTCAATAGTGAATTTGTTTGGTTATGGGGGACCAAAGGCAAATTTAGCAGAAAACAGATAAATACACCAATCAACAAGGGGATTTAACGTGGTTCGGTGGATTTGGATCCGACCTACGTCCACGGACACAAACAGGATGATACTTTTATTACTCAAACACGCTTTTCAGATCTCTTTTTTGTTTTTTACAAGTCAGAGCTTGATGATTCTGATTCTGATCTCCCCATCTACACTCACTCTACCCTCCTATTTATAATGGTGAAGAAATCATATTCCTATTTGTACAAGAATTCCCAATTGGAGATGGTTTCCTTTTCCTATCAAGATTCCTACTCAAAACTATTCCCTTTTCCCATAAGGATTCCTAATCAAAACTACATTTACTTTCTTTATCCTACTAGGACTCTGACCCACCAGTTTTTCCCATGAAAATATGATAACTTGTCATCTTATCCGCAAGAATAGGATGCTTTATCTCCTGAGCACGCCTCGCCATGTGGTCGGTCTTCATGAGGTCGGTCATGATAGCCATTTGAACTGAGAATGTTATTGTCGATCTGATAATGCCCGGTCATCCGATCTCAAGTGGTCGGTCACCTATCATCAAGTGCTCGGTCTCTTACTGTATAGTGGTCGGGTCGGCTTTAATGATTTCGCCCAATAAGGGAATTGCCCTTTTTACCCCTGCTGTACTCTTTAAATAACATAGGCCCTGAAAACACCATCAACATCTGTCCCCTAGTTCTCGGTAACAACGAGTTTGCGAGTTGATGCCGGGAATTATAAAAAAGATGGTGTGCCGATGAATCCGTCGGTGGTCACTCCAGGAACCGCAGAGAAAAATACCTTGGCTGCAAATCTGGTCATTCCTGCCACCTTCATGTGCTCAGTCAACGAGGATCCCGATATTTACCCGTGGAGAAAATGCTTTGCCCTTATGCTGATGACGATCGACTCGGTGGGACGTAACCCGACCCCGAGCTGAAACAAACATCGATCTCGACGGTACAAGAGCAGACCCGAGTCGGAAAGAAACATCGGTCTCGGCGGTACAAGAGCATACCCGAGCCGGAAAGAAACATCGGTCTTGGCGGTACAAGGGCAGACCCGAGCCGGAAAGAAACAAGTAGCCTCGGCGGAACGAATCCAGCCCCGAGCCGATTAACCGAATGGCCTCGGCGGAACGAAATCCAGCCCCGAGCCGAATAAACAAGTGGCCTCGGCGGAACGAAATCCAACCCCGAGCCGAATAACCAAGCGACCTCAGCGGAACGAAATCCAGCCCCGAGCCAAATAACCAAGCGGCCTTGGCGGAACAAAATCCAGCCCCGAGCCGAATAACCAAGCGGCCTCGGCGGAATAAAATCCAGCCCCGAGCCGAATAAACAAGCGGCCTCGGCGGAACGAAATCCAGCCCCGAGCCGATTAACCGAATGTTACCGGCGGAACGAATCCAGCCCCGAGCCGATTAATCCCTGGGACTTATTCAGAAGGGAAGTGAATCAACCTTTGAAGCCCTACCGAATTTGGCATGGGCGTCCCTCTGCCAGACCGGCGAAAAACAAAAATAAGATTCTGGAAAATAAAATCAAAAGGCGGGGGTGACTTAGCACTTATCCCAAAACAAAAACGTTTCGCAAGCATAAACAACAACATGGATGCCTCAAAATAGTGTCCCGCCCGAGGTCTCCAAAACAAAATTCTGAATCTTTCAATTCAGTGTCCCAGCGAACCAGGATTCGGATCAAAGAGCGTTTGGAATGGTAAGGGCACATCCTCTATACTCCAGGTCACCGTGGTGCCTGTGTATTTTTTTGAGGGCTCCTCCTTACAACGCTGGAGCAAGCATACGCTACGGGGGCATGATCCTTCCTCGTGCTATGCTTCTCACGGATCCATATGACCAGAAGAGTATGGATCTAAGAGTGCTCGAAACATTAAGGGCATATGCCTCATTATGCTCGGTAACACTGGAGCAAGCAAACGCCACGGGGGTATCATCCCTCTCCGTGCTATGCTTCTCACAGATCCATTAATCAAGTAGGTGAGGATCAAAGAGTGTCCAAAACATTAAGGGCATATTCCTCCTTATGTTCGGTAACACTGGAGTAAGCAAACGCTACGAGGGCATAATCTTTCCCGTACTATGCTTCTCACGGATCCAAATTCTGATTCACAGTCATCATCGCTGTCAATGTTACATGGAATTAGACCGATTCTGGTGTGCTCTGCGCTGCAAAAGGAAAACATTAAAATAGTAACTCACCAGTTCCTCCCTGCCTGAGAACCAGACGCCACATTTGTCTCTCCCTTATCAGTTGTATTCACACGAACAACATAAGTGAACCTCTTTGCATGTGCTGGGCCACCCTCACTCACGCACCGGTACAAGGGCATGGCCAATTTCTACGCAAGCAGATATCATTCAGTGTTTGCCTTTGTAAATGTTTGGGTGCCATTTTCCTCTTCTTTCCATTCTCATCACCTTTCTCCTTGGCTTCAGCTGTTCTCTCTCTCTCAAAATGGAAAGTGCATTCCTAACAGCTAGTTTCTGATTTTTTTTTTTGCCATTTTCTTTTGCGGATTCTGAGCAACTCCTCCCTGGACACCATCAATAAAGACTTCGACAGCAGCCACATTACCATTCGACTGGCTTTTGTATTTCCAAGCCTTCGGCTGTTGCCTTGGTCTTTTGTAATCTACTTCCGTACCCAAATGTAAATCTAATCTTCACTGGCATGACCGAAATGCATTGGAGTTTCTCTCTTAGAGCAGCCTCAGCTTTTACGAACTCGACGCTGGTCAATTGGTAATCTGTGAACAAAACTACTTCGACAAGCCTTTCGCACTTCGTAATTGCCTTTGCACCGACTTAGCGAAATGCCCTGGTCACGGGCCAAACTTTGGTGTCACCAAGTTTGGGTCCGTGCGGCACTTGTTAGCGTTGCGCCTAACAAGTCAGCCTAGAATCGACCCTGCAAGGTCGTACCCATGGTTAGCTATTTATAGAATGGAACATTATTAGGCAACGAAGTAAAGCATACATCCATAAGCATACATCCACAAGGCATAAGATAATGAAACACATTCAAGCAACACATTCGGACATAGCAATTGGAAATCAAAAGGAAGCATGTTTCATTAAGCAAGCCAACTAAGGGCGAGGGGGAGTACACAGCTGAAGCCCCTAGTATGCTGGTGGCCAAGGCCCTTCTAAGGTGCCCGGGTCACCCCCCCTAAAGAGGTTTTAAAGACATTGCACAAGTGCCACTAGGAAACACACATGATGTTTGAGTTGTCACACCCCCTAAAATAGAAAATAAAATAAAATAAGAATAAATACAAAGTGCACACTAGCACCACACACACAAGCGGCCATGGGCAAGTCATTGGCCCTGGACAAGCTTGGAGAGTGTAGGTGCGTTACATCCTCCCCCACTTAATCTGTCGACGTCCTCGTTGACACATCTGAACTGCTCCTCCTCTGCTCTTCACCTCGGTGCTGGTAGGCTTGAAACTCTTCACTCTGCTGCTTCAGTTGGTGCAGGTCTTCGGCTCTCTTGTTTTGACGCTGAAGGGTTGTAAAGTCTTCAATCTTCTGTGAAAACTGCTGCAGGTCTTCGACTCTCTCCCAACTTGTCTCTTCATCTCCCAGGTCTCTCCATCTCACTAGGAACTCCTTTCCCTGTCGCTGATCTCCGGTCGCCTCCCTTTCTGCCAAAATCTCCTCAACTTCCTTCGTTGTCCTCTTCTTTGTTGGTTCTTCAATCTCTGGTCTTCGTAGTTGGTTGCGAGTTGCATCCTTATTATCTGCGTGAAAAGGTCTCAACCTGCTAACATGGAAAACTGGGTGCATCTTCATCCACGCTGGAGTCTCGACTTTGTATGAAGCTTTTCCCACCTTCTTAAGAACGGGAACTGGCCCTTCATATTTCTCACCAATCTCTTGTCTCTGTTCCCTCTGAATCGTATTTGTTCTGGATTTAACTTGATCAACACCAAATCTCCAGGTTGGAATTCTAAAGGTCTTCTATGCTGATCTGCCCATTTCTTCATCCTCGCGGAAGCCTTCTCCAAATAAGCTCGAGCAATTTCTGTATTGGTTCTCCATTCCTTAGTGAAGTTGAAAGCTCGTGGGCTCTTCCCGGAATACTCTGTCACTGTGTGTGGGAGTAGAGGCTGCTGGCCCATCACAATTTCAAAAGGTGTCTTGTTGGTGGCGGAGCTCTTTTGAGAGTTGAAGCAAAATTGGGCAACATCAAGAAGTTGTACCCAATTTCTCTGGTTGGCATTAACGAAGTGGCGTAAGTACTCTTCCAGCATTCCATTGAATCTCTCTGTCTGTCCATCAGTCTCGGGGTGGTAACTTGTTGACATGTTTAGTTGAGAAACCAGTAGTTTGAAGAGTTCGGACCAGAAAGTTCCCGCAAATCTCTGATCTCGATCACTCACAATTTGTCTAGGCACGCCCCAATACTTTACCACGTGCTTGAAGAATAATTTAGCAGTGTCTTCCGCCTTGCAGTACTTAGGTGCTGGTATGAATGTTGCATATTTGGAGAACCTATCAACAATTACCAATATGTTGGTTAGTTCGCCAATTTTTGGAAGGTTGGTTATGAAGTCAAGGGAGATGCTCTCCCATGGCCTGTTGGGGACGTTCAACGGTTCCAATAATCCAGGGGTCTTCAACTTCTCCACTTTATCCTGCTGGCAAATGAGGCATGTCTTGGTGTACTCTGTCACATCATCCCGCATCTGAGGCCAATAGTATCCTTGTTTCAATAATGCATGAGTTCTGTGCCAACCCGGATGGCCGGCCCATAAAGTATCATGACATTCCTTTATGAGAATCCTCCGGAGGTTTTCTGACTTGGGAACATACAGACGGTTTCCCTTAGTCCACAAAAGTCCGTCTTCCAACCAGAAGCGACGAGCCTTACCTTCCCTTACTAACTTCAAAATTGCCTTAGAGACATGGTCCTTCTCCAAGTTGTTTCGGATGAGTTCTCTGATAGGTGTACGGATGGTGCTGAAAGACATGTTAGCCAACGCCTTCAAATGACTAAGTTCTGACTTTCGACTCAAAGCATCTGCCACCTGATTCAAACATCCTGCTTTATGCTCAAAGTGAAAGTCGAATTCTGCTAAGAACTCCTGCCATCGAGCCTGTTTCGAAGTAAGCTTTGGTTGAGTGAGGAAATAACTGACTGCGGAGTTATCTGTTTTCACCACAAATCTCGACCCGAGAAGGTAATGTCTCCACACCCGCAGACAATGTATCACTGCTAATAGTTCCTTTTCTTGTGCTGTATATCGCTGTTCTGTTTCGGAAAGCTTACGACTCTCATAGGCAATAGGGTGACCTTCCTGAAGCAACACCCCTCCAAGTGCAAAGTCTGAAGCATCCGTCTGAACTTCAAATGGTTTGGCCATCTCCGGGAGAATGAGAACTGGGTCCCCTATCATCGCTTCCTTTAAGCTTTCAAAGGCTTCTCTGCACGCATCAGTCCATTCCCATGTCACCTCCTTCTTTAATAGTTCTGTCAAGGGTATCGCCTTCTTGGAGTATCCTCTTACGAATCTCCGGTAGTAGTTGGTAAGTCCAAGGAAAGACCGCAATTCTTTGACATTAGCTGGGGCGCTCCACTCGCGTATTGCTCGTACTTTCTCCATGTCCATCCGTATATGACCCTGCCCTATGATATGGCCGAGGAATTTGATGCGTTCCTGGGCGAATGAGCATTTTTCTTTCTTCACAAATAGTCTATTATCTTTCAACTTCTGGAATACCATGGCAAGATGTCTCTTGTGTTCCTCCAATGTAGTGCTATAAACCACAATGTCATCTAGGTAAACCACTACAAATTTGTCAAGGTATTCATGGAAGACTTCATTCATTAGGGTGCAAAATGTTGCGGGAGCATTAGTTAGTCCAAACGGCATCACCAAGAACTCAAATGCTCCATATCGGGTGACACAAGTCGTCTTCGGTTCATCCCCTTCGGCAATTCTCATCTGATAATATCCTGAACGTAAGTCCAGCTTCGAAAAGTATCTTGCTCCACTCAGTTGGTCGAACAAATCTGCTATCAGGGGAATGGGGTAGGTGTTTCGCACTGTCAACTTGTTCAAAGCCCTATAGTCGATGCACAATCTCAAACTTCCATCTTGTTTCTTTTGGAATAAGACAGGGGCTCCATATGGGGCCTTTGAAGGCCTGATGAAGCCTGCCTCCAACAGATCATCTAGTTGCTTACGAAGTTCAGCTAATTCTGGTGGAGCCATCCTATAAGGTGCTCTTGCCGGCGGTTTAGCTGAATGAACTAACTCAATCTGGTGATCAACGGACCTCCTCGGAGGTAAGACTTTGGGGAGCTGATCAGGCATCACTTCAGCAAACTCTTCTAAAACCCTGTTGATCTCAGGCACCGGGGTTTCTTCTCTCCCTTCTCCAACTGCTGTAGGGATAGCAATGAATGTCGGCTCCCGCCTCTTGATCCCCTTCTTAAACTGGATTGCGGATAGTAGTCTTCCTTCTGTGGGAGGTTTTACCTTTGCTGGCACTACTGCAGGTTTCTCCCCCATGATCAACAAGCTCCCTGCAGCTGGGACAGGGATGGCCCCCTTGTCAAGTAGGAATTCCATTCCTAGAACAATATCGAAGTCATCCATCTGGACCGCCACAAGGTCAGTTCGACCTTCCCACGTGCCGATCTTCACTCTTACTTGTTTCGCTAGCCCACTCGTGGGTAGCGCTTGTGAATTAACCGCTTTCATGCGACCCGCATCCCGCTCTAAATTGAGCCCCAGACGCTTCGCTTCGGCGGTAGAAATAAAGTTATGGGTGGCCCCCGTGTCCACCATAACGCTTTTTGCCGCAACTCCATTAATCAATGCATCAACAAACATGAGGCCCTTCCCCGAGACCTTCTGAGTTTCTGGTTGTTTGTTAAGGGCATTGAGCATCCTCAAGGCCACCATTCGGCCAGATTCTTCCCTTTCTGGGCCCTTCTCAGCCGGGCGTCGTCGTTCTTCCTCTTCTTCTTGTGCTAGGAGGGCCGCCATTCTTGATTTCTTAGGGCATTCCATAGCTCGATGTGGCCCATCACAAATAAAACAACTTAAGGGCTTCTTCCCATTTGGAGGACCGTTCTGAGGTGCCGGCCATTTGAAGTTCGAGGAACTTGACTCAATTCTCTTCTCCGCTCCCCCACTTCTATCGTTGTTCCAGTTCCTAGGCCTCTTATTCCCACTATCATTATTAGTAGGAGCCGGTGTAGATCTCTTTGATGGAGGTCCCTCGAGGGAATAGTCCGTTAATTGTTCCGCCGCAGCTTGTGCTGAAGGCAAGTCTTTCACTCGTTGCCTCTGTAATTCTGTTCTAGCCCAAGGCTTCAACCCCTCTATAAAATAGAAGAGTTTATCTTGTTCGGACATGTCTCGGATATCCAACATCAATCCGGAGAACTTCCTCACATATTCCCGGACGGAACCTGTATGTTTTAGGTCTCTTAGTTGTCGTCGAGCTATGTAAGCCACATTTCCTGGTAGGAATTGAGCTTTTAGCTCACGCTTCAAATCCTCCCAATTGTCAACGGCGCATCGTCCTTCCTGGATTTCAATGTGTTTTGCCCTCCACCAAGACTTCGCATCTCCAGACAAATACATCAAGGTTATTGAGACCTTGTCCCCCTCTTCTTCTATCCGTGAAGCTTTAAAGTACTGCTCCATGTCAAAGAGGAAGTTTTCGAGGGCTTGTGCGTCTCTGACACCATCGTATACTCTAGGCTCTGGGATTTTGGATCTCTTCTGTTCTATGCTCTGAGTAGTCGTGGGCAAGTTTGAGACAGCGAGGGCGGTGGTGAGATTCACCCTCACGCTCAACTCTGCCAACTGCTCTTTCAAGGAGCTCACGGCATCTTGCCAATTATTGGCATCTCCCCCTTCTCGTGGGGCACTAGTGCTAGCACCTGTTGCTTGAGTTTCTAGGGCACTTACCCTGGTTGTAAGGGCCTCGAGTACCTTGATAGTTTGCCTGAGGTTTTCGACATCTGAAGTCTTGTTCGTGAGTGTTGAGACGAGACTATCAATATCCACTAGTTTTTTCTCAACAGCATCCAAGCGCGCTTTTGTGGAGGACTTCGTAGCCATTTTGCAACACAACCTTGAACCACGCTCTGATACCAACTGTCACGGGCCAAACTTTGGTGTCACCAAGTTTGGGTCCGTGCGGCACTTGTTAGCGTTGCGCCTAACAAGTCAGCCTAGAATCGACCCTGCAAGGTCGTACCCATGGTTAGCTATTTATAGAATGGAACATTATTAGGCAACGAAGTAAAGCATACATCCATAAGCATACATCCACAAGGCATAAGATAATGAAACACATTCAAGCAACACATTCGGACATAGCAATTGGAAATCAAAAGGAAGCATGTTTCATTAAGCAAGCCAACTAAGGGCGAGGGAGTACACAGCTGAAGCCCCTAGTATGCTGGTGGCCAAGGCCCTTCTAAGGTGCCCGGGTCACCCCCCCTAAAGAGGTTTTAAAGACATTGCACAAGTGCCACTAGGAAACACACATGATGTTTGAGTTGTCACGCCCCCTAAAATAGAAAATAAAATAAAATAAGAATAAATACAAAGTGCACACTAGCACCACACACACAAGCGGCCATGGGCAAGTCATTGGCCCTGGACAAGCTTGGAGAGTGTAGGTGCGTTACACCCTGCGTAAAAGGTCTTGCCCAGTAAAAGCAATACATCCTGAAGATTTTTGGTGCTGATAAGCTATTTGCTGATGCTCGGTTTGGAAGTATTTCAAACGGACCAATAAGCTGGTGCTCTTCGGACTTCCATGATTGCTTTCTCAGTTGGTGGTTGATTTTCCAATCTCATACCTTTCAGAGGTGCATGCCCTTTCGATGATCAAATGACTAAGCACCATTGCAGACGTGAGAGGCCTCCTCTGAGTTTGACGACTTTCACTGGTTTAGGTTAGTTTGTTGTTCGTGTCTTTTTCTCGAGGTTGATGCATTACCTCCGTGCTTGATCCATTTTTTCTTAAACATAATATTTCTCTTGGACTCTATCTAGGGATCACCTTCCAGAGTCTTTCCCATTTTGTTCACGCTCTCAGACAATTGAAATTGATCACTTGGTCCTCTGCTTTCAGCATGAGATATCTCATTAGTAGAATTTGATTTACCCAAACTAAATTGGAAGCCAGTCACAGCTTTATCACCAACAAACGATTTCAAGCTTTCACCTTCTTCCCTGGTCTCCAGTATATCATCATTGTCTTGCACTAGGGATGCTTGAGCTTTCAAATCCTCAATATCAAAGTTCCATGCACTTATTCCTCTCTGGTTCTTGCTCTGAGATATTGCTTCTTGTTCCGCTGAAGGAATTTTCTTCAGAGCTAGCTGTGCGGCATCTTTAAGCTGAAGTGCTTTCACACGATTCCAAAGCGGTGGCAAATTAGCAAACAATTTCTTCACAGAAAGTTCTAGAGGCTTCGCATGCTTGAAAAATGAGTGTTTTAATAGCTTCTCGGCAGTTGGCCTCTTTGTTTGATCTTTCACCAGGCATATGGCAACCATTTCTTTAAAGGACTTAGAAAACTTTTTATCACGATCATAATCAAGCCCCGGAGGAGCATTCTGAATGGTCATCAGAGGAACCTTCATTGGAAGGTATTTAGAGAAAGGTGCATGACCGTGGGCCAACTCTAATGCTGTTATACCTAGGGACCAAATATCAACCTTGGAATTGTATCCACTTCCTGGCTGCAATACCTCAGGTGCCATCCAGCATGGAGTTCCCACAAAGGTATTTGTTGCACGTTGTCTGTCACCTCTATCAAACATGCAAGCTGAAACGCCAAAATCTGTGAGCTTTACCACCCTATCAGTATTAAGTAGTATGTTTCCAGCCTTAACATCCCGGTGGATATGTCCTTGTCGATGCAGGTAATCCAAAGCCTTTAGAGTTTCTTTCAGGATAAAACCAATTGCAGATTCTTCAAATCCATCCTGGTTTGCTATCTTCATGAGATGCAAACATGAACCCTCTGCCATGAATGGCATGACAACCCAGAGGTTACTACCAACAACAAATGAACAATACGCCCTAACAACATTTGGATGATCAATCAGACTCATTGTTTGAGCCTCTCGACGTACGTCATCCAATTTATTGTTGCAACGATCAAGATCCAAACACTTAACACCAATAACTTCATTGAAAGGCAAGTAGATCGCGCGGTAAACCGTAGCGCTGGCGCCATATCCAATTTCTTCTAGAAGTTTGTAGTCACTTGAATTCGCCGACTATGCTTTCTGAGTTTGATTGCCTCCCATTCTTTCCATGCCATATGAAAGTTACGAAAATACCACCGAACGGACCAACAACAATCAGTTCAAGTAGCTGTATTACTGTTAGGAGTTTCAGGCACTTTATTTTTGCGAAAACCCATTGACCGCCATCAATCGAGGTATAGAAAGGTCTGTGTTTTTTTTGTTTCGTTTTGTTTAGGCATGGGGTCCGTAAATGGATAGATTTCAGCCTTCCTGCTAGGCCGCTTGGCCTTACGACCTAAAGCAGAGGTATCATTATGTTCAGGGACATTATATAAACTACTCGGACCACTCTTCTCGATCCATCTATTCTGCTGTTGAATTCTCTGACGAGTGGCGATTCCCGCCTTCTGCCATTGTCTTACTACGCGAGCTGCTTTTTGTTGAATTCCCCACAGACGGCGCCAACTGTTGACAGCAGATTTTGGTCTCAGGGCAATATGGGAATATTACTCCCGAGACAATCTTCCCTCAATAGTGAATTTGTTTGGTTATGGGGGACCAAAAGCAAATTTAGCAAAAGACAGATAAATGCACCAATCAACAAGGAGATTTAACGTGGTTCGGTGGATCTTGGTCCGACCTACGTCCACGGGCGCAAAAAGGATGATACTTTTATTACTCAAACACGCTTCTCAGCTCTGCCTCTTATTTTTACAAGTCTGATCTTAATGATCTTGATATTGATTCTGATCTCAACTTTCAACTTGTTACCCCCTTTTACCTATGCTTTCCCCCCTTATTTATAATAGTGTAGAAATCATATTCCTTCTCATACAAGAATTTCCTAGTTGAAACAATTTCCCTTTTCCCATAAGGATTCCTAGTCAAAAACTACTCCATTTTCCCATAAGGATTCCTAATCAAAACTACATTTACTTTCTTTATCCTATTAGGACTCTGACTCACCAGTTTTCCCCATGAAAATATGATAACTTGTCATCTTATCCGCAAGAATAGGGTGTCTCATCTTCTGGAGCATATCGCGCTATCTGGTCGGTTTTCATGAGGTCGGTCGTGATAGTCCTTTGAACTGAGAATGCTATGTCGATCTGATAATGCTCGGCCATCCGATCTCAAGTGGTCGGTCACCTACCATCAAGTGCTCGGCCCCTCACTCATGTGGTCGGGTCGGCTTTAATGATTTCGACCGAGAAGGGAATTACCATTTTTACCCCTGCCGTACTCTTTAAATAACATAGGCCCTGAAAACACCATCAACAACATACATTATAAGTTTTACAAGTTAAATAGTGTCAGGTATTATTGTAAATTCCTCAAATTCATTAAATAGGATATGTATATGGATATGTATATCATTGGGATTTTCAAGGGGTGTATGGGAGGTTGCAATCCTTGGAGGGTTGCAACCCACCCCAAGGGGTGCCCTATTGGCACCCTTCAATGCCTTATAAAAGGAGGCATTTATTCCAAATGAAAAAGGGGAGAAAAATATACAAGTAATATCCAATTTTCAAAGGCATTGTGTTTTCTTTGTTTTTGAGAGAGAGATCCACCAATTTCTGAGTTCGCATACTTGTTAAGGAGTGCTCCTTGAACAAGAAGTATCCAAGTTATCCTGGGAGAACGTTGGCAATTCGAATCCGTAGAGCACCTGTGACGGGGCCAATAAGTTCTTAAGGACAGAGAGATCTCGACTTGGATTGAATCTATAAACTTGATTTCCAGGTTTGTCTTGAAGTTTTCTGGTTTTAGGGTTTTTGTATCTAGATCTACTTTTGGTGGTTTGATCTGTTTGATTTGCATGTTATATTACTGTTTAATGACACCAATTTATCAACAATCTTAAGAACTTATTTATATAGTGTTATTAGATAGTAATTTGCATGTTAGGGTTTGAATATTTTCTGGAAAATTCAGACTGTGCATGAAAAACCCGTAGGGCGTTCGAACGCCCGACGCACGCGAAGGCTTAAAATCTGAAATTTCGTAAGAACGTTCGAACGCGTCTTCAAACGCAATTCGAACGCAAGCCTTCTGCCTAAGAACGTTCGAACGCGTCCTAAACGCAACTCGAATGCAAACTCTCTGGAATCATTCCGTTCGAACGCGTTCACGAACGTTATACGAACGTGAACTCTCTGGAATCATTCCGTTCAAACACATTATCAAACGCTACTCGAACGTGAACTCTATGGAAACACATCGTTCGAACGCGTTATCAAACGCAACACGAACGCACACACACTGGAAGTCTCGTTCGAACGTAGATACGAACGTGACACTAACGATTTTGTCCTGGAAGTATCATAAATTGCAAACTTTAATTAATATTAACTTGGTTAGTCATATACTGTAAACACATTAATCTTGGTAGTATAGATTTAAGTTATTATTAAGTTGTTCAATTATCACAAGCATACACATAGTGATAAAGTTGAAATTAATTAGTTGTTGCATAATTGGTTGAGAATTTAAAGTGTAATTTTGCACAAGTAATTCCATCCAATCTTGATTGACATATATATCTACACTTATCGTATAATTGTGCTATTGGAAGAGTGTAAATCTGGGTTTTGAATTGCTAAAAGATTATATTGGAAAAAGTGGTTGAAGAATATTCGTTCATTCAATTTTCCTTAAGTATCTTTAGTTGAAATTCAAGGACTTGTGTTTATTGGAACTTTCGTCCATTAGAACAACAAGTGACTACCTAGTACATCACTTTGAACTAGATCATTCGTTGATCGTTGTGCAATTTGTCTTTCGTAGACTGATTGAACCCTGTTGATTTCCAGTTACATATGGTTAGCGGAAACATCACAGTACCGGTCTCTCATGGAGAAAAACCGGAGAAGTTTGGTGGGGCAAACTTCAAACAGTGGCAGGGCAAAATGTTGTTCTACCTGACAACTCTCCAGTTGGCTAAATTCCTCTAGGATCCTCCGGGTCCTGTGGAGGGTGAATCTGAATTGGCCAAGGAAGAGCGAGAACAGACTTGGATGTCTGGAGACTTCTTATGCAAGAACTACCTTTTGGGTGGTCTTGACAATACCCTGTACAATGTGTACCAAGGCATGACTTCTGCGAAGATTCTCTGGGAATCTCTCGAGAAGAAATACAAAACCGAGGATGCCGGACAAAAGAAATTTGTCGTGGGTAGGATCCTGGACTACAAGATGGTAGTTTCAAGGACGGTGATGTCTCAGTTGGGTGAACAACAATAGATCATTCATGAAATACTGGATGAAGGAATGAAACTCTGTGAGACGTTTCAAGTTGCCGCTATAATTGAAAAGTTGCCTCCATCATGGAAGGACTTCATGAGCTATCTGCAACACAGAAAGAAGCAGATGAGCCTTGAAGACCTTGGAGTTTGATTGAGAATCGAACATGACAACATGATGTCCGAGAAGGCCAGCTACAAGACTATGGAGTCTAAGGCCAACATCTTTGAGGATGTAAAGGGTAGCAAGAAAAGAAAGAACAGTGAAGCTGATTCTTCCCAAGCGAACAAGAAGTTCAATGGGAAGTGCTACAACTGTGAAAAGAGCGGTCATATGACAAAGGACTGCAGAAACAAGATATCTCAGGACAATGGCAGGAAAAATGAGGCCTATGTCGCTGAAGATGAGCAGTTAACTGATGAGATTTCAGAAATGAATCTCTCAGCAGTGGTAACTAAAGCCAACTTGGTTAGGAATCCGAGAGAATGATGGGTAGACACTAGGGCTACTCATCATATCTGTGCTGATAGCAAGATGTTTTCCTCGTATCAGAAAGGTCGATGGCGGCGATCATCTGACAATGGGAAACTCGTCTACCTCTAGAGTGGTTGGAGAGGCACAGTAGTTCTGAAAATGATATCCGGAACGGAGCTTACATATAAGAATGTTTGCATGTTCCAGATATTTGGAAGAACTCGGTCTCGGGTTTGTATTTGTTTCTGACAAGATTGTATTGACCAAAAATGATGTCTATGTAGGAGAAATGATACCTCGCTGAGGGTCTTTTCAATGACTGTCAATTGTGCTATTAATAAAGCTGAAATTCTGCTTATATTATTGAGTCACAAAATGTATGGCATGAGAGGTTAGGACATTTTAATTATGATACAATACGTACATTAATTAACATGAACCTTATACCTAAATTTGCATTGATAGCCAACATGAGTGTGAGGCATGTGTTGAAGCAAAAATACATAGAACATCATAGAACGAAGTTCTGAACCCTTGGAACGTGTACACACTGACGTATATGACGTGAATATTGTGCAAATAAGAGGCGGTAAAAAGTACTTTGTCACTTTTATCGATGAAAGCACAAGATTCTGTTAAGTGTATTTGCTGAGGAGCAAAGCTGAAGCTATTGAGAGCTTTATACACTGAGAACGAAGTTGCAAATCAACTTGGCAATAAATCAAAAGAATCAGAAGTGATAGTGGTGGTGAATATGTTTCATCATTCGGTGAATATTGTTCTGTGCACGAAATTATTCACGAAACCATTGCTCCTTATTCTCCTCAATGGGATTGCTGAGTGCAAATAATCGAACGTTGAAGGAATTGATGAATGCCATGTTGACTAGTTCTGGCTTACCTCAGAACTTGTGGGGGGAAAGCCCTGCTTTCCGCGAACTACGTTCTGAACAAGTTTCCTCTCAGGAGATTAGACAAGACATCATATGAGTTGTGGAAAGGTTATGTACCTTCCTACAAATATCTGAAAATATGGGGGCGTCTTGCCAATTGCCAAGGTGATGGTTCCTAAACCTAAGAAGGTGGAATAGGACCCAAAACTGTTGACTGTATATTCATCAGATATACTTGCAACAGTAGTGCATATCGATTCTTGGCACACAGTATGAGATTCCTGACATCAATCCAAGTGTGATGATTGAGTCAAGGAATGCAATATTTTTGAAGAGACATTTCCTTGTAAGGAAAGACAAAGAAGAGTCTCTCAAAAAGATTTGTTGATACTGTCAAGGACAGTGATCAGGTTGACCAGAGTCAGATCCGATTTTCTGACATATTGTTAGAAAATGAGCCTCAAAGCTATATAGAAGCTATGTCTTCTCTGGAGGCACCTCTGTGGAGAGAGGCGATTATCAGTGAGATTGATTCAATCCTACAGAACCATACTTGGAAGTTGGTTGATCTTCCTCCAGGTTGTAAGCCACTGGGCTACAAATGGAAAGATGAAAATGGATGGATCAATAGATAAGTACAAGACGAGGTTTGTCATAAAATATTATAGACAGAAAGAAGACCTTGTTTACTTTGACACCTATCCACCAGTGATTCGTATCACATCAGTAGAATGCTTATAGCCATAGCAGCTATATATTTGGTCTTGAAATACATCAAAAGGATGTAAAGACGTCATTCTTGAATGGTGAATGGATTGATGAAGAGACTTACATGGAACAACCAGAAGGGTTTAATGTTCCTGGATAAGAACAGAAGGTGTGCAAACTTGTAAAATCCTTGTACGGATTAAAACAAGCACCTAGACAATGACATGAGAACATTGACAAAGAGATGTTGTCAAGTGGGTTTAAAACCGATGAGTGTGATAAGTGTATCAACTCAAGAATGATATGTCGTTGTATGTCTCTATGTAGACGATATGCTGATAATTGGTAATAATCATGAGTTGATTCAGTCTACCAAGAAAGTGTTATCCAGTAAATTTGATATGAAGATTTGGGAGTAGCTAACCTAACTCTTCCTTTATCAAAGAATACTGGTTTAAGCATATCGCAATTAGAGTATTCAAGGATCATCGGAAGTCTGATGTATCTCACGAATTGCACACGAACTGATATCGCTCAAGCTGTGAATAGGCTTAGCAGATATACTAGCAATCCAGGACATAACCACTGGAAAGTCATAGTAAGTGTTTTGAGGTATAAGAAACTTCAAAATATGGCCTACATTACGAGAGATATCCTGCTGTTCTAGAGGGATACAGCGATGCTGACTGGATATCTGATACAGTGGATTCCAAATCTACGGTTGGATTTGTTTTCACACTTGGTAATGCAGCCGTGTCATGGAAATCCTCGAGGCAAACATGTGTTGCCCGGTCTACTATGGAATCTGAGTTCATAGCATTAGACAAAACAGCGGAAGAAGCATAATGGCTTAGAAACTTCCTGGAGGATATTCCTAGTTGGGCCAAATCGGTGCCAACGATTAGCATACATTGTGAAAGCCAATCGGCTATTGGGAGAGCCCAAAATACAATGTATAATGGTAAGTCTCGACACATACGTCGGAGACATAATACCATACGTCAACTGCTCTCAAGTGGCATAATAACGATCGATTATGTTAAGTCGAAGGAAAACCTAGCAGATCCACTAACTAAAGGTTTACCTCGAGAGCAAGTTGAGAAGTCATCGAGGGGAATGGGCTTGAAGCCTATAATCTAAGAATTGTCACTGTGGAAACCCAACCTAGCTGACTGAAGATCCCAAGATCTAGGTTCAAAAGGGACAACAGAAACTTTGTGCAATTCAAAACAAGCACTGAAGAGTTTTGTACTCTTTCCCATTCCGATAATGACGCTGAGTGTTGTCTGTCATTGGTTAGGATAAGCTAAGGCTTTTAATGATCAATATATTAGGAGATGAGTCCTAATGGGGGTAAAGACAGATTACCTCTTCATAGTAGATCATCTATTTCAAGTAAGAAGTGAGGCCGCTTCCATGGGAACCTTTAAAGGCGGGTTACCCTAAAGTGCTTGATGAATCCAGGACCGTTGTTCAGGGCCAAAATGAACACAACCGTAGAACGGGAAAATGGTCGAATTAAAGCTGTGTGTTGGCAATTGTCTTGGTTTACACCAACGGCAGAACAGTTCAAGACTATGGGTCACTGGTTTGCCAAGTAAATCCGATTGTCACTCACTAGGAAAGGTTCAAGGCGAAAGCTACCTATTTCGATGCAGTTTTAGCTCACGGTATCTCTCGCACATGCCTGAATGAATATTTGAAGAATTGTGGGGGATTGTTGTAAATTCCTCAAATTCATTAAATAGGATATGTATATGGATATGTATATCATTGGGATTTTCAAGGGGTGTATGGGAGGTTGCAATCCTTGGAGGGTTGCAACCCACCCCAAGGGGTGCCCTATTGGCACCCCTCAATGCCTTATAAAAGGAGGCATTATTCCAAATGAAAAAGGGGAGAAAAATATTTACAAGTAATATCCAATTTTCAAAGGTTTGTGTTTTCTTTGTTTTGAGAGAGAGATCCACCAATTTCTGAGTTCGCATACTTGTTAAGGAGTGCTCCTTGAACAAGAAGTATCCAAGTTATCCTGGGAGAACGTTGGCAATTCGAATCCGTAGTAGAGCACCTGTGACGGGGCCAATAAGTTCTTAAGGACAGAGAGATCTCGACTTGGATTGAATCTATAAACTTGATTTCCAGGTTTGTCTTGAAGTTTTCTGGTTTTAGGGTTTTTGTATCTAGATCTACTTTTGGTGTTTGATCTGTTTGATTGCATGTTATATTACTGTTAATGACACCATTTAACAACAGTATTGAGTCTTGTAAATTTTGTGCCAAAATTTGTCCAATTGAGTCGTATGATTTAGAAAAAATTACGGAGTGTTTAGGTAAGCTTATAGAGTTTAGCATTTGAATATCGTTATTTAGCTCGTTCGAACGATATTTTACAGCTCGGAGTTTGAAGTTTGCTGAAGAGCGTTCAAATATTCTACCCAATAAGTTCTCACTCAAAGCTCGTTCAAGCTAGTGTTCCAACGAATATCAAGTAAAATGTAATATTAGATTTCAACGTATTTTTTTTTCGGACTTATTTTAGGACATGGAACCCTAACCTATAAAGGTTTTTCAGCCACCTTTTATGTTTTTATAAAAGTTAATTGAGCAACCATTTTTCTATCTTTTTTCGAGTAAATCGCTTCTCTGAAGAATCAAATTTGACCATGTCATGATATTATTCTCCATTAACTATAAACATCACAAACACCAAAACCAACCAATACCCAAATCATTAGAGTTTTAAGGTGAAGATTGATCGTCAGAGTTTCAATAATTGAATAGCAAACTCGCTTATTGGATTTACTACAGGAGACTTCAAAATTCTGAAGAATGATGTTTGGCGCGGACTTTGAGAGTCGTTTAAGTTAATTACAGTTGGGTGAGGCTCCAATAACGTCACAGCTATCGAAACCAAAACGAGCGGCGGTTGAAGATTCTGATGACTTGGATCGTGGCCTCCAGTGATCGGGACGGTAGTAAGGTGTGAGAGAGAGAGGGAGAGAGAGAGAATGTTTTAAAATTTTAAAGGGGAGAGTGCCACATATATACAGATAAATGGAACGTGTGTCACACGTTGATTGGGCCACGTGTCGCACGTTGATTAGTGCCACATAACAGTCCTTAAAAAGATCATTTAGCCCCCTGAAGTTTGGATAAAGTGAAATTTATTCGTGAAACTTCCAAATTTTATCATTTTAATCCCTAAAAGTTCAAAATTTTACATTTAGATCCCATTTTGATCAAGTCAAAATTTGACTTTTTGACCCCAAATTTCTATTATTTTCCAATAAAACTCTTACAAAAATACAGGATTTTACATGACTTTTAGATATTGTTTTTGTAGGCTTCGAGTCCTAGTGAATGAGTTTATAGGAGCGAGTTCAATTGTGTTGAGAGAGAGCCGATGGTGGTGAATTTTCAAGTGAAGCCGCCCCCTATAACTGATTTTAACTGTTTTTATTTTCTAATGAGTTTTGAGCAATAGCATTGATACTTCATCGGAATTTAGTGCCATAATTACCAAATCAAAACTAAGTCATTTTTTTTATTCAAATTACAACAAAATTGGTTTTGCATGAGTTTTAGAATCAGTAAGTAACTGTCCGAGGTTCTGGGTTCGAATCCAGGGGGTGCACTTCTTGTAAGAGCCTGGGACAGCCGGTGGTTTTACCTGCGCCGCGGCCCAGAATGGGGTGGTTTAGTGGCGGGGTTTCCATCGTTTCCAAAAAAAAAAAAAAAAAAAAAAAAAAAAAAAAAACTGTCCGATGATGACGTCGACATATTTGATGGTGGTGTACTTTTCACTTTTTAATTGTCAAATTGATTTTGGTGTCTGAGTAATGCAGTCATAGTTGTCATTCATCTGTTTTCCTATTAATAACAGTCCTTACCTTAGTGTTTAGATACCTATTTCACAAATGGTTATTTAATTAGCGATTTTAAATTTATCAAGATATTTTAAATAAATTTAATTTTAAAAAATTAATTTAAACCCTCTTAGACAGATTCTTCGACTCAAGCATAATTAATACTAATTGTATATATCTAAATGACATCTCCTCAGTTTTTCCTTTTTTGACCAGATGGACTAATATTTTTATTTGAGTTAGACTAAAATCTGATTAGGTTTGAATGTGTACATATGAAGTAAATATATATTTTTTTGGTTATCTATTTTATAAGTGTTAAATACTTATTTTTGTGGAATAAGAAGTCTAAAAACTAGTGTGTTTTTTTTTTTTTTGATGCCCTTTAAAAGATTACATACATTATAAGTTTTACAAGTTAAATAGTTTCAGGTTTTGAGTCTTGCCAATTTTGTGACAAAACTTATCCAATTGAGTTGTATGATTTAGAAAAAATTTCAGAATGTTTAGGTAAGCTTATAGAGTTCAGAGTTTCAAGACCGTTCTTTATCTCGTTCGAACGATATTTTTACAGCTCGGTTAGAAGAGCGTTCAAATGTTCTACCCAATAAGCTCTTTGTCAAAGCTCGTCCCAGCTAGCGTTCGAACGAAACAGTATCAAATAAAATACGATATTAGATTTTGGACATTTTTTTTAAACCTATTTTATGACTTGGATGTAATAGAATCCAGCTGCATGAATTATGCAGGGAGCATGCAGGCCATCTTTGAAGACAAATGAAGAAGATGCCAAGCCACATTTAGGTGGTGATTGCCTAAAATCCAGGAGGTTTGAAATCTTGGTGAAGCAAACAAAGAAAAGCCATGAATGGTGGCAGAAATTCATGGGTGAACAGTAGCCACCCTTGGCTATAAATTGAGTCCAAATCTCAGTTGTAAAACCATCCCAAAGAGAGTGTTGTATAGAGAGAGAGTGAGGTTTTTGTAAGTTTCATTTGTGTAAACTTTGTATATCTATTTTTGATAGTAATAGAAGCAATTCGGTTTTTCCTCAAATACTCTCTAAAGTGATCGGTGAATCACAACAAGTGGTATAATGAGCTTCGGTTGTTCTTTGGGGTCGTAAAACCGATTAACGGAGCTTCCGATCGGAAAATCGATTTCGACGAAAGTTGTCACAAATCCAATTTGAGGGTACCATCAGCTAGTTCACGGCGAGACGAGTTCGGTGGTATTTTCCAGCGATCAAACGGACGTCAAACGGGGGCTCACGCGCCAACACGCGCCGGAGAGTGAAGCACACACTCGGTCACGCGCCCCACGCGCGGCAGGATGTTGAAGACGATACGCGTGGCTGCCACGTCAGCGCCACGTCACGCCCAGTTAGCGCCCAGTCAGCGCCACATCATCGACCAGTCAGTAGCCACGTCATCCGCCATGTCAGTGCCACATGTCTGACACGTCATCGAAACGATCCCACACTGCCACATCAGCAGCCTGGTAAATTTCATTTAGCCCCCTGAAGTTTTGAAATTTACAGTTTTACCCCAGAACTTTTAGGAATTTACAAATCAGCCTCTGTGTCGGATTTAGACAAACGAAGTATCTATTCCACCATTTTCAACCGTTCCAGATGCAACGGTGACCTCGGATTTGTGAAATTCAGACCCAATTTAGTGTATTTTCATTTTAAACTTTAAAAACTTAAAATGGAAATAGAAAATTCTCATTATGGTGCAATGATTAAACTGGCTGCTGCTATAATTACTCCCTCTGGAGACCTCGGATGATAGATTTTTTGCATTGTAAAGATCTGTTTGATGTCATCGAGTTGAAGGGAGAGAAATCAGAGTCTGTTAAGGAGTATGATTGGAAGAAACTCAACAACAGAACTTTGGGTCAGATTAGGCAGTGGATCGGTCACAGTGTCTTCCACCACGTAGCACATGACACATATGCTTATGAAATGTGGAGGAATTGGAAGACATGTTCCATGCCAAAACAGCTCGGAATAAGGTCTTAATCATGAGGCGTTTGGTGAACCTGAAGCTACGGAGTGGAACTTCTGTTGTAGAACACACCAACGAGTTCCAAAGCCTGGTGAAACAGTTGTCTGCAGTAGACATGCAACTGGAAGACGAAGTTCAAGCCCTCTTGCTACTCAATTCTCTTCCTGATAGCTGGGAGACTCTGGTGATTACTCTCAACAACTCAGCTCCAGGAGGAAAACTTACCATGCCTATGGTAAAGGATGCCCTGTCAAATGAAGAAGCCAGAATAAAAGACGTGTGCTCAGATCAAACAGAAGCCCTTGTCTCGGAGCAACGAGGAAGACAACAAGAGAAACATCAAGGTGGGAGGAGAGGCAGAAGCAAAAGCAACAGCAGGGGCATATCCAAGGACGGGAAAAGACATACAAGTGCTTCCACTGTGGCATAGAAGGCCACTTGAAGAAAAATTGTCGGAAACTACAACGGGAGCAGGGACAAGGCAATAACCAGCCGAAGAAGAATGACGTGGAGACACTAGTAGTTACTACGGTAGATGTAGCTATATGCTCCGGCCAGGAAGAAGCATGCCTTCACACCGCAACTCAGGATGTCGAGTGGGTGGTAGATACTGCAGCATCCTACCACGTCACTCCTCACAGAGATTTCTTCACAACATATAAAGCAGAAGACTTTGGAGCAGTGAAGATGTGGAACACCAGTTCTTCTCAGATTGTGTGAATTGGCGAAATACAGTTGCAGACAAATGCAGGGTATACAATAACCCTGAAGGAGGTCAGACATGTTCCAGAACTTCGACTCAACTTACTCTCGGGGGTAGCCATTGACAAACAGGGCTATACTAGCCACTTCAGCAACGGCACTTGGATGATGATAAAAGGTGTCATGGTCATCGCCCGATGACACATCTGTGGAACCTTATATAAGACTCATGTGAAGATTTGTGCAGAAAGCCTAAATGTAGCTGAACCGGGGGCTTCTCAGAATCTGTGGCACTAGAGACTCGGTCACATGAGTGAAAGAGGGTTGTCTACCTTGACAAAGAAAGATCGAATCACTGTCTCCAAAAATACTGCTCTGGATCCTTGCAATCACTGTCTATTCGGTAAGCAACACAGAGTCTCTTTCAATTTCTCTTCTACAAAGAAATCAGAGTTACTCAGTCTGGTGTACTCTGGTGTATGTGGTCCATTGGAGGTTAACTCACTAGGCGGCGGTAACAAATATTTTCTGACTTTTATTGACGATGCTTCTCGGAAAGTATGGGTGTATTTTCTGAAATCAAAAGATCAGGTCATGGACTATTTCAAACTGTTTCATGCCATGGTCGAGCGTGAAACAGGGAAGAAACTGAAGTGCTTTCGTATAGACAATTAAGGCGAATACACTTCCAGGGAGTTCGATGCCTACTGCGGAAGTCACGGCATCCGACACGAGAGAAATGTTCCACGCACCCCACAACACAATGGTGTCGCTGAAAGGATGAACCGCACCATTATGGAGAAAGTCAGAAGCATGATCAGTATGGCTAAGCTGCCAAAGCCATTCTGAGGAGAAGCTGTTTGTGCCGCCTGCTACCTGATCAACAGATCATCATCTGTACCGTTGAATTTCGAGATTCCGGAGAAAGTGTGGTCTAGTAAGAATCCATCATATTCTCACCTCAGAATATTCGGATGTTTAGCATTTGCACATGTATCCAAAGAGCTCAGGCAGAAGCTTAATGCAATGACTACCCCATGCATCTTCATAGGCTATGGAGACGAGAATTTGGATACATGCTATGGGACCTGAAGGAAAAGAAGGTCATCAGATGTAGTGTTTCTTGAAGACCAGATAATAGAAGACATTGAAAAGCCCAAGATGCCTTCTAAAACTAGTGCTGACAATGCCGATGCAAATCCAGACACAACCCCAGCACCAACACCAGTGGCCACAGATGATGATGGGGTACAAGACACACTAGAAACAGAACCAGAGGAGGAATGAGGTGTTGAGCAGTGGGAGCTGCAGCCTGCTCCATCAAAGGCTTCAGGATCATCCACAGATCCGGATGACAACAAATAGCCAGAACCTCCAGTACGAAGATCTAAGCGAGGCCGGATTCCATCAGCCAGATACTCAGGATCAGAATACATTCTGCTTACTGACGAGGGGGAGCCAGAAACCTTCAACGAAGTCATATCTCATAAGGACAAAGACAAATGGCTGCACGCAATGCAAGATGAGATGGAATCTCTGCAAAAAAACAACACTTATGAGATAGTCAAGCTCCCACATGGAATGAAGGCACTGAAGAACAAATGGGTATTCAAGCTCAAGAAAGACGGCAGCGGAAAAGTGGTGAAACACAAAGCTCGGTTAGTGGTTAAAGGATTCCTACAGAAAAATAGAATTGACTTTGATGAGATTTTTTCACCAGTGATAAAAATGGCTTCAATCCGAGTCATCCTAGGATTGGTAGCCAGATTGAACTTGGAGCTTGAACAGATGGATGTCAAAACAACATTTCTTCATGGTGTTCTGAATGAAGAAATCTACATGGAGCAGCCAGAAGGATTCAAGGTTTCAGGAAAAGAAAACCTTATTTGCAAGCTGAAAAAGAGCTTGTACGGGCTCAAGCAAGCACCGAGGCAGTGGTACAATAATTTCGACTCATTCATGGTGGGTCAAGGCTACAAAAGAACTGCAGCAGATCAGTGTGTATACATTCAGAGGTTTCCAGATGGAAATTTCGTTGCTCTTCTACTGTATATAGATGACATGTTGATTGTTGGATAAGAAGCAGCGAAGATCAGCCAGCTGAAGAATGAACTCTCCAAGGCTTTCGACATGAAAGACTTAGGACCGGCTCAATAGATTTTAGGAATAGAGATTGTTCGGATAGACAGAACAAGAAGTTGTGGCTTTCACAGGAAATGTATATTGAACGGGTAATCAGAAGGTTTGATATACAGAAATCCAAACCAGTCAGCGTTCCGCTAGCGCACCATTTCAAACTGAGCAAGAGTTCGTGCCTCTCATCCAAGAAAGGGATGGAGGAAATGTCAGAAATACCATATTCTTCAGCTGTTGGAAGCCTTATGTATGCAATGGTATGTACCAGGCCAGATATTGCACACGCAGTGGGGTGTAGTGAGTCGTTTTCTCTCTAACCCTGGAAAGCAACACTGGGAGGCAGTCAAATGGATTCTCAGGTACCTCGAGGGTACAATGAAGTTTAGTCTGTGTTACGGGGGAGCTGATCCGATCTTGAAAGGCTATACATATTCAGACATGGCAGGAGATCTTGATGGTATGAAATCTACATCAGGATTCATCTACATTTTTGCAGAGGGAGTTGTGTCATGGCAGTCAAGATTGCAGAGGTGTATTGCATTATCCACAACAGAAGCTGAGTACATCGCTATAGCTGAGGCAGGAAAAGAAATGTTGTGGTTAAAGCGCTTTCTCCAAGAGTTAGGGATCAAGCAGACAAAATACAAGATACATTGCGACAGTCAGAGTGCTATGGACTTGAGCAAAAACTCAATGTATCATTCCCGGACGAAACACATTGATATTCGCTATCACTGGATACGCGAGGTGATGGATCATTGCGACAGTCAGAGTGCTATGGACTTAAGCAATACAAGATACATTGCGACAGTCAGAGTGCTATGGACTTGAGAAAAAACTCAATGTATCATTCCCGGCGAAACACATTGATATTCGCTATCACTGGATACACGAGGTGATGGATCAACAACTGCTGAGACCAGTGAAGATCCATATAGATGAGAATTCAGCGGACATGTTAACAAAGGTGGTTACTTGAGACAAGCTAGAGTTGTGCAGAGACATAACCGGGATAGCTGTCAGATGACGATTGCTTCAGATGCAGCTGGAGGGGGAGAATTGTAATAGAATCCAGCTGCTTGAATTATGCAGGGAGCATGCAGGCCATCTTTGAAGACAAATGAAGAAGATGCCAAGCCACCTTTAGGTGGTGATTGCCTAAAATCCAGGAGGTTTGAAATCTTGGTGAAGCAAACAAAGAAAAGCCATGAATGGTGGCAGAAATCCAGGGGTGAACAGTAGCCATCATTGGCTATAAATTGAGTCCAAATCTCAGTTGTAAAACCATCCCAAAGAAAGTGTTGTATAGAGAGAGAGTGAGGTTTTTGTAAGTTTCATTTGTGTAAACTTTGTATATTTATACTTGATAGTAATAGATTTGAATTCGGTTTTCCTCAAATACTCTCTAAAGTGATCGGTGAATCACAACATTAGAAATCCTAACCTATAAAATGTTTTCTTCAGCCACCTTTTATGTTTTTATTGAAGTTAATTGATCAACTATTGTTCAATTTTTTTTAGAGTAAATCACTTCAACCTTGATCCTCCCATGAGATTTATTCTCCATTAACTATCAACATCATAAACACCAAAACCAACCAATACCCAAATTATTAAGAGTTTAAAGGTGAAGATTGATCATAGAGTTTCAATAATTAAATAGCGAATTCGTTTACTGGATTTACTATAAGAGACTTTAGAACTCTGAAGAATGAAGCTTAGTGCGAATTTGGAGAGTCGTTTAAGCTAATTGTAGTTGGGGGAGTTCTGTCGATAAAGTTTTGGTTCCATGTAATGACCCGTATAATTATTTTTTTTCTTTTTTTAAATATAAAGAGACCAACAGTTTAGAGGTGTTCATTTGTTTTATTTTTTATTTTTAAACTCGCGTGAATCAGACAAAATCTTAATATGAAACTCAAAAAATAAAGAGTGGCGGGTCAGTAGTCATACGAACCAACTCTAACATAATAAATTAACAATTTATACAAATTTATCATTCTTGTGATGAAAGTATATAAATTGATGTAAAAGTTTTAATGTTTAATTTGTTTATTATGTTGTGGTGTCGAAGTGGAAAGAGTATATCGATCTTGTAATTCATCTTATACCTAAGTAGTTATAGGTGTCAATCTATTTTTCTACCTATCACAGGGAACACATAGTGTACAAATTATTTTATTTTATTAGGTTTTTTTCCTAATTATGCTCGAGTGCACGAGCTTAGGAATTAAAGCTAATAGTGCTCTAAAAATTGTGCATGTCATCTTGAAAGGAACCTCAGTGCACGGGTTTCCTTTTTTTTATTTCAGTAAACTGCAATTTGCTCGTCTGGTTATTGTATCAAATTATTACATATTGATCTTGTAACTTTGCGTTTATATTATAACTTATCTTCCCAGACCCGGAACACCGGATCCGGGTTAAAACCCGAATTTGTAAAATCGAGATTCAGGCCGGGTTACAACCCGGACTGGGTCCGGTACCCAAAATCACAAGAAGTTAAATAAATAATAATATTAATAAAAAAAAGGAAAGGATAAGTGGACCAAAAGGTAAAAAAAGGGGCAGTAACAATCTAAGCTAAGTTGCAGCACCAAGAAAGTTCCAGGAAAGGCTCCAAACTGGCTCTGTTGGAAATTCTGGTTCACTTTTACTAGTTCGAGTTGCCATGATGAAATTCAAATTCAAAAGCAAAGTGGTAACAGGGAATACAACAAAATACAACATTTTATTGGTACGAGAAAATTTAAGCTTCAAAAGGAAACTTAGCTATGAGCTCACTACGTTACATTTACAATGGAACTCTTTAAAACTTACCACCCAAAACAGCAGCCGCGTGACAGATTTGTAATACATTCTTCTTCATATATTATATAAATACAGAATTGTCCTCGTGTGGCCAGCCAAGTTTAGTCTGAATCTTGCGCTGAATCAAAGTAAAATAATCCATGGATTATTACCACTTTTTAAGGAAACCTAAAACGAAGAATTGCACATTTACAGACACCAACCGACAGAGATAAAAGGAGAGACTTACTGCTCAAAATAAAGCCTTGAAGCACGCTCTGGGCTCTTTCAACCTGCTCTGGAGTGCCTGATATTTGAATGATTTTTTGTGTCCCCTCTGGTTGATCTTCTACCAGTGATACGGTGGCACCAGACATCTGTTTAGCGGAAAACAGGTCAAAAGACCGACCGACTTCATCAGACGTAAACTTGGACAAAATTTATTAGGTTGATAAATGCAAGAGGAGGCTCACCTCGCTAAAACGTGCAAGTAAAGTCTTTGATTTTGTTATAAGCTTGGGAACAGCATACTCTGGTAAGACAACTTCGAGTGTACTCCTAGTGACAAGTGCTAGTGGGACTCTGAGAATAAATGATATATAAGAGGGTCTTTGATTATTGACGTAATAATTACAAATAGATATCCAGGAAATTTCATGTAGATACTAGATTTTATGTATGGCTACTTCATTTTTAGAAGGCCTAACAGAAAAAGGGAGCTGAAATGTGCTACCTAGTAATTGGAGTTGGCACATCTTCACGTTGTTCACTCTCATTCTGCTTCGGAGTTTCACTGACAGACGCTACAGCTTCCTGCAAAATGAAGGGCAACTTAGCAGAATCTAGACAATGGAAAAACTACAACATTGAATGACCAGTTATAAATATTCCAATGCAGTTCATCTCTGCAGCACAGAAGATGAATTGCAAATTTTCCATATAGGAAAACAGTTATTCTGAGCTCCATTCTTTATCCTGGACTTGACAATTATAGCTGTTGAAAACAATTTTCATAAATTTGAGCAGAAGTTAAGTTGGGCTAGTTAGTAATTACACATTCCCTTCCCAAAACACCATATATATCAAGCATAATTTGAATTCCAACAGTAAGAACTACCTTTGATGGCTGTAATGTCGCTGCAGTTTGCACACTCTGATGTGTTGCAGCAGGAGCGTCAGTAACAGTCTGAGCTTCACGAGCAGGAGTTATATCATTAGGAGAAGCTGCCTCAACTCCTCCAGAGCTCCCAGCAAGGCCTGCCACAGATATAGAAGATGGTGGCGTCTCCTTTTGAAAGAAATCCCTATACAAATAACTCCGCAGTCTTGTTGTCACCTCCACAAGAGCATCACGAGCTGCTTTTATCTCCCCTACAATCTGTTCAAATAATAGCCAAAACTGATCATACGCTAAATCTTTATTAGGCATTAAGAGGCACCAAGTTTCAAACCAAAAATTCAATTGATAAACGTAAATAAGGGCCTCTCCAACAAACAAGGCAGTGTTTAATATGCACCAGGATAAAATGTACACAAACAAATGAAAGAGGCATTCAGCAGTGGCAACTGAATGCGGCATCGGGAATGTCCACATGAAGCATCCAATAATTATACAAGAAAATCAGATAGAGAAACGACTTTGACAGAGAACAAGAAACATGTGCATATGCATTTCATGTCATTGTATTTATGAGAACTTATCTCGATTACAGATTCCATTGCACAAATATTAGCAGAATATTTGGAACACCATACAGCATGACAGATAATTATTACATATAGTAATGACAAACCTGTACAAGCTCATCAGTCCCGGATACGCAAGCTGGGACTTCTTCCCTTGGCAGTATCTGTATGTTTGCACCAGTTGATCTCCTCATTTCAGATAACGATCCATCTCTTCCCTCTAAACAACCAATTTCACTAGATGGGACAAGTAACCTAGTAGTTATTATGTTGTCTTTATCCGCAACAAGATCGACAATGCGAGTCTGGATATGCAACAACGCTTCCTGAGCTGGAAAAAGCTCATCATCAGGACCCTATGACAGACAAAACCCAGAAGATATGTCATGACCCTTAATCGTTTTGATAGGAAAAATAATTTCAAGTCCATTACCCATAAGGAAGAGATAAAAGAAAAGAGCGAAAAACAGTTAGGTTAGTCGGTAGAAATTTCAAAAATAATTAGCCAGACTGAGTTAGCCAGAAAGGAATAAGTTAAGAAATAGCATTATTGCCAAAATACCAGATAAATGAAAAACCAGCAACTGATCACCTAAATTATAGCATACGCAAAAGACATGAAAAGTACCTCCTCAGAAGAAATTGTAATTATTTGCTCATCTGACCCGTCCACAGGATCAGCAACCTTCACATCAACACCGATTTCATTTTGAAGCAGTTCTAGAAAGCCCTCAGACTCTCCGACGACTCTATCAACCTTGTCAACTGGACAAAGCATTCGGAAGACAAGGTCCTCACCATGAAAGGGCTGTCCACTATCCGACATGGGAGCAGCCCCAGCTTCCATTGGAAAACCGGAGGGGCGTGGGCCATAGTTGTTATTACTTCTGTAATTGGAGCCAGAAAATCGTCCCCCTTCCATAGATGATCGTCGAGCTGTATTGTTCATGTGAGGAATATAATCATCATCAGGGAAAAAGCGGTCTGGTGAATGTAATCGTCCATGAAAATGACCACGGTCACGATGTTGACTTTCTCTCAAGCGTGAAGAAATAATTGCTACAGCATTCTTCACATTATTAATATCACCAAGTACCTGCAAGACAAAGATGTCATGAGATGAAGCCATATGACTAAATGCTTCCTCCTTTAAGGGGAGAAGGAGAGACAAATCTTATTGAATTTTCAGAAAATTATATATTATAACAATTAACAGTTCAATTTCGATTAGTTGATGTTCTTTCTAGATAGTGGCTATGAAACACACAACTTGGGTATATAAAAATTTGGACAGTCAATTTTGTGGCATCCACAAGAAATCCAATTGGCACAGGATCAAGATTCTTCAGCATTACAGAGGCATTGCTGTAGAATAAGGTAGGAAGAACATACACCAGGACATTGCAGGTATTAATTTGAATGAAATTATACCTGTCAATGTTGATAAACTCAAGGCGACCTTGAATCACTCAACAAAGTATCATTTTCAGCAACTTAATAATAATGTGTAAACTAATGTTAACAAGTAGAAATCCTCAAAGAGTATTAACTTCACAGGCATCATGCTATGAAATGCACAAAACTCAACCCAAGTCAAGAACACAATGCAAGGTAGGCAGTCAAGTATTTGATTGCCAACACTTCAAATTTGTGATAAAAACATTAGCCTCTGCATGTTCTTCATCTTCGTCATTGCAGGCTTATGTTAAAGTACCAACATTTCAAAATTGCATAAAAACTTGTAGACCATATTCAGAAGCAAGCAAAGAAAAGCATTCTAGGGACAATGTCTTATAGAAACTTCTAATGAAACATTTTATAAATGAATCACGAATATACGTAAAGAGCCAGCCTTGAAAAAATCATAGATTAAACCATTATTCATCGTGCAAGGAACAACCACAATGTTTAAAACTGTCCAAGTCAACTTGTGCATCTGAGTCTTAAATCTTAATTTAGTAACAAGCAAGCATATAAAATCCAATCCACTATCAAATAAGTGAAGCAGTCAATGTATCTCCAAAAGCAGAGCATACACTACTCAGTACTCTCTCCGCGACCTCCTCGTAAAGCTAATGGATAACACATATATCAAACGAATTCATTCAATTAATGGTTAAACAGACACAACCTGAACAATCTCCTCGGACATGGAAACGCAACGAGGCAGTGAATGTCTCTAGGTAGAATCCTAATCTGAGTCTTGGTCTCCATCCTCATTTGCTCAATAATTTTACCCCCTTTCCCCAACAAACACCCAACATGCATTCTCGAAACAACCAATCTCGTCGCCACTCTATTCCCTCCTCTAAACCCCCCGCCGCCGCCATACTCATCATCCTCCTCCTCCGCCCCATAAAACCCTCCACCACCGGCGGCGGCGGCGGCGGCGTCACTCTCAAGAATCCTATCATGAATCAAAAACAAGGCCTCCTGCGCGGGACTAAACGAAGGCATTCTCCCTTCAGGATCCCTCCTCCTGGTATCAGAAATCTCAATGATCCTTTCGTCGTCCCCCGGGATCAACTCGTGCACGTTGATCCACGCGCCGGTGTGCTGCCTTATGGACTTTATAATACTACCTGACTTCCCAATCACGCCGCCGGCTTTCATGTCGTGGCAAAGAATGCGGTACGTCGTCGTCACCATCAGAGACGGATCCTTAGGGTTTGTGGATCCACGATTGATGTTGCCGTTATTAGTGTTGTTGTTGTTGTGTTGTTGTTGTTGTTGCTGCTGCCACGGTGGCGGTAATTATTGGGTTGGTAATAATGGTTGTACCGAGGTTTGGTTCTACCCATGGTATCTCCATCGTAGTCTTGGTGGTCGTAGTAGTAGTTCCTCTTAGATCTAGATCTGTCCATCGTTTAAGTAAAGATTCAACGGTCCAGATTCAATCAATACAACTAAGTCAGTAAGAGTCTTATGGGTTTCTGATAAATTCCCTCTCTCTGTCTAATTCCAAAACTGCCGCTACTGGTCTTGTGATTGTTTCTCGGGAAAGTGAAGGAAAATGTCGGTTCTCGTTTCGCTGAACACAGTGTCTTAGTCTTAGATATATAGGAGGAGGAGGATTGGATGGCTTAGATTGAAAGTTGAAACCCAAACCACACTCCACTCGATCTTCAGTTCTGTGCTTCTTGTTTGATAGATGCTTTGCTTTCTTGGCAGTGGAATCCTGGAATGGGGGAAACTCCCAGTGGGTTAAAAAGTAGAAAAACAAAAGCTCATACGACGTCGTTTTATTAACCTTGGTAAGCTAAATTATGCTTTTTGCTCTCCCCATATACACTGATAAATTAATAATCTCTCTCGTTTATAAAATTAGTAATTTTGATAAATTAATAAGATAATAATTTTTAAGAAAACCATTATATAAATGTATAGTCTCGTTGATATTATAAATTAATAATTCTTTAAAATTACAAACATAACTAGGATAATTTAGTAAAATATGAACCTATTGTTATTATTATTTTTTTGAAATTTAAATCTAAATGGATTTCATTTCTAACTTTTGTTATATTGACAATTAAAATACTTAATCACATTTTATTAGTTACAAACACAATATTCCAATCACATTTCTTAGTTACAATAATAATTACAAATACTCAATTATAGTTATAATAAGGGTTATTTACGTTTTACTACTAAAGTTATGATCAAATAACAATTGGGTACTATGAATATTAACATATTATATTTTACTACTAAACTTATAAAAAATTAACATTTTACTACTTTTCAATCCAAACCGTTAGTTAACCTTCAGTTGATCGTCAGTTGACATTTAAAAATACTGTTTTATCCTCCAAATAAAATAAAAGTGAAAATTATAATTATACCCTTAAAAAACATATCTAAATCTTATATATAACAATAAAAGAAATACAATCAACAATCACATTTATAAAAATACTTCAATCTCTAAATTATCCATATAACCCAATAAAATAAAGAATTAATTTACCAAATAATTTAATAATTAAAATTCTCATAATAACCAAAATACTTTAAGTATAACAATAAAAAAAAATAAAGAGATATACTCAAAAATCATTATTCCAATATTCAGCCGTACGATTACCACTGTTGATTATAATATTTTTAATTTATAATAATGTGTGTGTTAAGACTCTTTTATCCTTAGGATATCAATATGATGTCATGGTCAACTAACGGTCAACTAACGGTTTGGATGGAAAAGTAGTAAAATGTTAAATTTTTATAAGTTTAGTAGTAAAATGTAATATGTTAATATTCATAGTACCCAATTGTATTTGATCATAACTTTAGTAGTGAAACGTAAATAACCCTTATAATAATTTCAAAATCTAAATGGATCACTGAACATGCATCATTTTCACTCTTTAAATTGACAAATTATTAATTTATCGATTAATTAATATATCTCTAAATTAATAAAATTTCATAATCTCAATATTATTACTTTATAGAGGTTTTTCTATATATACACACACACGGGGTCAAGCTCATATAAGGTTCATATGAATTTTATATGAATTGTAAGGGCAGATAAAGAAAAAAAAAGTCTTCGATTTTTTAGCTGAATGTGGACTTTATGTGGACTGTAAGGGGCGTGGCTTGGTGGTGTAAGGCTCAGGATCTGACTTTCAGATCATGGGTTCGAATCCATGAATTGCATTTCTTGTAAAAGTCTGAGACAGTTGGAGGTTTTACTTATTCTGCTTAAGCCCGGAAGAGGTGGTTTGACAGCGGGATTTCCAACGATTTCAAAAAAAAATGTGGACTGTAAGGTGTGGACTAGAACGTCCACATCTTACAATACATATAAAGTTCACATAAAGCTAAAAGATTAAAAAAAAAATTATATGTCATACAATCCACATAAAGTCCACATGAACCTAATTGAGCCTCCCCTGTATATATAGATATATTTTAAGCTTGGTAAGCAAAATTTTGTTTTATGCCTTTATATAACCATATAACTTTATTTTGATAAAAGTAATTAGTTATTAACATAAATTTATTAGTCATTAATGTAATATTCTAATTATTATGAGATTGTTAACTTACATATACATATTGCAACAATGGTAGACTTTAGTGACAGTCTCTAAGGGAGTTTTGGGTAATTACCATCCAAATAATTATGTTGCTTATCTTCATATATTTCACTTTCATCCCACCCAAATTCTAAAGTAAATGCAACCCATAAGATTTGAACCCATAATTTTTTACTTCTACGGTAAGAGTTAACACAACTAAACTATTATTTGGGAATCATCTAAATTAGGGATGGCAATCAAGATGTCTCATTCGGTCTCCATTATGATTTGGGATGCAAAAATCTTCTCAAATCCTAATCGATTTTTGAATAAGAACAAAAAACATATTGAATCTCATACCAATGGTGTGGGATCCCGAATAATAGTTGGATTTTATTCGCGACGATTTTTATCATGAATCCCATAGCGGATGGTACGGGATCCCAAATCTAAATAACTACATAAATATTTTATTTATCCTGAATCTGATACCGAATGATACAAGATCCCAAATCCAAATAACTACATAAATTTTTGAATAATGTCATAAAATTGGTTATTTCAAAAGTTATTTAATTTTAAAATAAATTTAAAAAATTTATGTAATATTATGTAAATTAAAATTAAGGAAACAATATTTATTGTTTAAATATTTTTAATATATTTTCATTTTAGGTAGATTTCCTAATTAGTCTAAAACCATAAAATATCTTTCAATTCAATCCAAACAAAAAAAGATTTATCTCATTCAGTCCACCTATATGTAAATGACATAATTATGGATAGTAAAATAGGTAATAACAAGTTTGTCACTGGAAAATAATAAATAACTAACAAAATGAAAATAGCTTGAGAGAGTATTAGCCAATTTGGCTTTTTTTTTCAACATTAAAATTAAAAACTAAATATCTTCTAAATTATAAAGTGTTTCAAGAAACAAATTACATATTATTGATCTAAAAATAATAAGC
>SKCR01050829.1:0-38003 GCA_019454045.1 Zanthoxylum bungeanum | reverse complement strand
CTAGGTATTTGCATCCGACCATCGACATAGGCTTTTGTAGAATTTCATGTTCCAGGTTAGTAAGCCGATATATTACACAAACATAAAATAACCACTTCATATTTAAAAAGATATTGGAAGGATTCACAACCCTGGATAGTTTAATAATATTGAATTTTCTTAAATCTACTTTCGCACATATTTTACTTGTTTTAATTTAAAATCACCATCCAATAAATCAATCCATTAGATACTCGCAATAATTTGACTTCACAAATTAATAGTTTATGTATTAAGTCCTCGTGACATCGATACTTTTTATAATACTTGAACGATACGTGCGCTTGCGTTATACGCGTGTGATTAGGCACCGGTCAAGTTTTTGGCGCCGTTGCTGGGGACTTATTTATCTTTCATTATTAGTTTTGAGGTTAGATACATTTACTTGTATCTAATTTTCTTTTTACTTATTATTTTTGTTTTCATGTGATTCAGGTTCTCAGACACTACATGAGATGAACCAAAAGTTTTGAAATCCGACCGCTTGACCCAGAAATTGAAAGAACCATCAAACAGTTGAGAAGAGAAATGCGAGAAGGCCAACAAGCATTCCTTAACATGAAACCTGAACCTTTAGAGGTTGCACCACCAATTCTATTCGAGACAGAATCATTCCGGTGGTTGATGGCCTCATTTCATGTATTGTACTTCCTCCCTTACCAGCAAATGCATGTGACATCAAAACATTCATCCATATGATTCAGAAATCAGTTCAGTTCGGGGGGGATGCAACTGAAGATCCTAATGCCCATATCAGCAACTTCCTGGAAGTTTGCAGTACTTTCAATTACAACCGAGCATTTGAAGAAGTTATGAGATTGCGAGTTTTTCCATACTTCTTGAAAGACAGAGCTAAAGCTTGGCTATATTCTCTACCAGCATGTTCCATCATAACTTGGAACACTCCAGCCACCAAATTCCTTGCAAAGTACTTTCCACCAGCTAGAATTGCAAAGCTGAAGAATGACATCACATCCTTCGTGCAACAAGATACAGAATCCCTTTATGAAGCTTGGGAAAGGTACAAGGATTTACTCAGAAAATATCATCATCATGAAATTGCAAAGTGGCTACAAGTCCAAACCTTTTATAATGGACTTTATGGAATAATGAGAACAACAATTGATGCTGCTGCTGGAGGAGCTCTAATGGCAAAAGGAGAAGATCAAGCCTGTGACCTAATTGAAGAAATGGCCAACAACAATTCTTTGTGGCCAACAGAAAGGAGCATGATCCAAAGAATCACTGGAATTTATGAAGTTGGAGCCAACACATCAATGAATGCCAAACTGGATATGATTTGCAAGAATTTGGAAACTCTTAACATGAAAGTTAATGGTGGATCCACAAGTTCACCATTTGGAGGAGCACCAGAGTCAGAATCTTTCAACCAACAAGAAGAGACGGTGAACTATGTCAACAATTTCAACAGACAGGGAAACAATCCATATTCCAACACCTACAACCCAGGGTGGAGGAATCATCCCAATTTCGCATGGAGCAATAATTCAAGGCCAAGGAACTATCCACCACCCGAATTCCAACAACAGAACAAATGCCATGAGCATTAAAAAGAACCAGGAATAACAGAAGTACTGACCCAGTTAAAAAAATATGATACTATGTTTCAAAGCCAATATGCTTCTATCAAAGCACTAGAGAATCAAATTGGACAACTGGCCAATGCTCAGAGTTACAGACCGCCAGGAAATCTTCCCAGTAACACAAAACCAAATCCAAGGAACCGAGGGAAGGAGCAATGTCAAGCCATTACCTTGAAAAGCGGTATTGAAATCAACAAAGATGTTGGAATCAAGGCAACCATTGAAGAAGTTACAAAAGATGCAGTTCCACAGATGGAGGAAAAAGAAGCAAAGGAAAAAGATCAAATCACTCCACCTCCACATTTCCACAGCGACTCTAGAAAAATAAACTGGACAAACAGTTTGCTTGATTTTTGGAGGTGTTCAGTTCAAAAAGCTGCATATCAACATTCCATTTGCAGAAGCATTGGAAGAAATGCCCAGTTATGTCAAATTCATGAAAGACATTTTTTCACGAAAATAGAGATTGAGAGATTACAAGACAGTAGCATTGACAGAAGAATGCAGTGCCATCATTCAGAGGAAACTTACCCTGAAGTTGAAAGATCCTGGCAGTTTCACTGTCTCATGCACCATTGGAGAACATTATATTGGTAAGGCTTTATGTGATTTAGGTGCAAGTGTTAATTTGATTCCTTTTTTCTATTTACAGGAAACTACAAATTGGAGAAGCAATGCCTACCTCAGTTTCTTTACAACTTGCTGATAAAACGCTTGCATTTCTGAGAGGAGTATTTGAAGATGTGCTGGTCAAAGTTGACAAACTTATTCTCCCAGCAGATTTCATTATCTTTGATATGGAAGAAGACAAAGATGTATCTATTATCATTGGAAGACTATTTTTGGATACATGTCGAACTGTTATTGATGTACAAAAAAGAGAACTAACCATGAAAGTGTAGGACCAAAAAGTTACCTTCAATGTTTTCAAAGCTATGAAATTCCCGAGCGATGAAAATGAAGAAGAATGTTTTAGAATTGATGTTGTTGATAGTATTATCTAAGATACTGATACAATTCCCACGGACAAACTTGAAGCTTGCATCACCAACATGACTGACAGCGAGCTAGATGCTGAAATTCTAGAATGTATCAACTATCTGGCCAAACCCTTTCGCTTCAAATCGACACCACAAGTGGAAAGTTTGGAACTACCAAAGAAAGAGCGACCCAAGCCTTCAATTGAAGAACCACAGCAGCTGGAGCTTAAGCTACTTCTGAGTCATCTCAGGTATGCTTTCTTGGGAAACTCTTCTGAATTACCTGTGATTATTTCTTCTTCGCTAACATTGGAGCATGAAGAAAAGTTGTTGAGAGTGTTACGAGAACACAAGAAAGCCATTGGCTGGACTATAGCAGACATTCGAGGCATTAGTCCATCATTCTGCATGCACAAGATCCTGGTGAATGACGAGTACAAATCCATAGTGGAGCATCAACGGATACTAAATCCAATTATGAAGGAGGTCATGAAGAAAGAAATCATCAAATGGTTGGATGCTGGCATCATCTACCTCATCTCTGACAGCACTTGGGTGAGTCATATGTAATGTGTGCCAAAGAAAAGGAGGAATTACTGTAGTCACAAATGAAAAGAATGAGCTGATTCCAACAAGAACGGTGACTGGATGGAGAGTATGCATGGACTACCGAAAGCTGAACAAAGCAACAAGAAAGGACCATTTTTCGCTACAATTCACTGACCAGATGCTGGACAGACTTGCGGGACATTTATTTTTTTGTTTTTTGGACGGATACTCGGGATACAATCAGATTGTCATTGCCCCAGAAGATCAGGAGAAGACCACACTTACATGTCCGTGTGGTACTTTTGCTTTTCGCAGGATGCCATTTGGACTATGTAATGCTCCTGCCACATTTCAACGTTGCATGATGGCCATTTTCTCAGACATACTAGAACGAAGTATGGATGTTTTCATTGATGATATCTCTGTATTTAGAGACTTTTTCGACCACTACTTGTAAAATCTGGAACAAGTGTTACAAAGGTGCGAAGATACCAACCTGGTGCTCAACTAGGAGAAATGCCATTTCATGGTGCAGGAAGGCATCATCTTGGGACACCGGATCTCAAAAAAAGGAATCGAGGTAGACAAAGAAAAGATTGAAACAATTGAAAAATTACCTCCACCAATATCTGTCAAAGGGATTCAGAGTTTTCTCGGACACACAGACTTTTACAGGAGATTTATCAAAGACTTCTCAAAGATTGCTAAACCTCTGTGCAATCTTCTGGAGAATGATGTGCCTTTCAACTTCACTAAAGAATGCCACAAAACTTTTGAGATCTTGAAACAGAAGCTGGTCTCTACTCCTATCATTGTAGCACCAGACTGGACCCTTCCATTTGAGGTGATGTGTGATGCTAGTGATTTTGCTGTAAGTGCAGTTTTGGGACAACACAAAACAAAGATTTTCCATGCCATTTACTACTCCAGGAGAACTTTAAATAAAGCTCAACTCAACTACACAACCACTGAAAAGGAGTTGCTTGCAGTTGTGTTCGCTTTTGACAAATTCCGCTCTTCTCTGCCGGGTCCCAAAGTGGTGGTCACACAGATCATTCATCAATCAAATACCTGATAACGAAGAAAGATGTCAAACCCAGATTGATCCATTGGATACTTCTACTGCATGAATTTGACGTGGAGATCCGAGATAAGAAATGGACAGAAAACCAAGTGGCAGATCATTTATTGAGGCTCGAGAATGGAGAAAAAGCTGGCAAAGAACTGACAATCAAAGAAACTTTTCCAGATGAACACTTGTTTGCCATGAAACAGCATGATGTCCCTTGGTATGCTGACTATGTCAACAATATAGTGTCAGGAAAATGGCCGTTGGAATGGACAACTCAGCAACAGAAGAAATTCTTAAAAGAAGTCAAACATTATGTCTGGGATGAGCCGTACCTGTTCAAACGTTGTGCTGATCAATTATTGAGATGGTGTGTTCCACAGGAGGGGGTCAACAATGTTCTGCAACATTATCATTCATCACCATATGGCGGACACTTCAGTGGGAACAAAACTGCAGCGAAAGTCCTTCAATCAGGTTTGTTCTGGCCCACTCTTTTTAAAGATGCTTATCTTTTTACTCTTCAATGTGACAGGTGCCAGAGAACGGGAAATATTTCGAGGAGAAATGAAGGACCGCTGCAAAACATCCTGGAAGTTGAGATATTTGATGTATGGGGGATTGATTTTATGGGACCCTTTGTTCCATCATTCAGAAACCTGTACATCCTGGTTGCAGTAGACTACGCCTCCAAATGGGTTGAAGCAATTGCACTGCCATCCAATGATTCGAAAGTGGAGATCAAATTCCTTAAAAAAAAATATTTTCACTCGCTTCGGAACACCTAGGGCGATTATCAGCGATGGTGGCACACATTTCTACAATAAATACTTCGATGCACTCCTATCCAAATATGGAATTACTCATAAAGTTGCCACAGCTTATCATCCACAGTCAAATGGACAGGTTAAAGTTTCAAACAGAGAGATCAAAAGAATCTTGTAGAGAACCGTTGGATCAACAAGGAGAGACTGGTCTACAAAACTGGATGACGTATTATGGGCCTACCGGACAGGTTACAAGACACCCATTGGTATGTCCCCATATCGAATGGTGTTTGGGAAAGCGTGTCATCTACCAGTTGAGCTTGAACACAAGGCGTACTGGGCACTGAAGAAGTTGAATCTTGATCCACAAGCTGCATGAGAGAAACGACTCCACCAACTCAACGAATTGAAGGAATTTCGCCTACAGGCTTATGAGAATGCCAGATTATACAAAGAAAAAACCAAGAAATGGCATGATCGAAAAATAGTGCGCAGACAATTGGAACCAAGGAAGCAGGTGTTGTTATACAATTCAAGGTTGAAATTTTTCCCTGGAAAGTTGAAATCAAGGTGGTCAGGTCCATTTGTGATCACTCAAGTTTTACCATATGGAGCTGTTGAGTTACTTGATCCCAACACCAACGAAACATTCAAGGTTAACAGTCAGCGTGTCAAGCACTATTGGAGAGAATCAATTGAGCGACAAAAAGAAAGTGTCACACTTTCAGATCTAGCCTAACGTTCGGGAAGTCATGTCTAGCTGACGACGTTAAACTTAGCACTAGTTGGGAGGCAACCCATGCAATTTGTGTATATATTGTGATTTGGTGTGTTTTATTTGGTGTGTTTAGTTTTTGAAAGGTAAAGTCAGATTTCAGGGTGGAAGAAGTTCTAGTAAATCTTCACAAGCAATTTCATTCTCTCCCTAAAAAATCTCTGATGAAAGTCTACAAAGCTCGCTTGGAACATATGAGACTACTGATGATCAAAGGTATTCCTACTGACATTCGTTGGATTATTGAAGCACGGGTCCGATTGGAAGATGAGTCTTCTGACTCTTTTATTTCACATCTGCCTGGTTTAGGCAAGAGCACCTATGCTAAAAAGAGAAGAGTTAAAAGAATGTGTGTTTTCTATAAATGTGCTTGCATGACATGTAATACTCGTTGTCATTATTTAGGAATGGTGTCTGATAACCGCGAAGATAAGATTAATTTCATTAGGGATGGCTTGAGTAAGGAGTCTTTGGATGACATATCTAAGACTCTTGAGACGCATCCTAGTGGATATGTGTATCATGAAATTCGCATGTTATATGCACAAATTCGAAAAGAAAGACAACAATTAATTCTTGGGAATCTGACTCAAAATGACCTTGTTTGCCAATTTATAAGAAAATTGGATGAGAAGCTTGTCCCTGACACATAGACGTCAATCAAGCTAATACTTTCTTGTAAATATTATATCTCTTTGTCTTTTCCTAATAATTGTGATTTGTTTTGTTATTTTCTTTTATTTTCTCCGATAGGATCCAAACTTTTTGATCTTTCACGATTTATTTTACTGTTTAACTAATAATTGTCATTTGGCAGGTACTAGTGCTATTATTTTTACTCACCTTTTTCAGGTGTTATAAATTCAACTCATCATTGCACTTTTGAATAAGCATGGCAACGGGCCGGGCTTTAATAGGCCCGGCCCGAGCCCAGTAAAAAAAAAATTAGCCCGTGCCCGGCCGGGCCGGCCCGATCGGACCTGATTTTTTAATTATAAAAAATTATAAAAATTAAAAATTTATTATATAAATATATATTTTATAATTAAAAATTTTTAAATTATTTATTTTAACTCCGGATCCGATTTTTTATTATAAAAATTATAAAAATAAAAATTTATTATATAAATATAAAAATTTTATAATTAAATAAATTTAATTTTTTATTTTAAGCCCGGGCCGGGCCCGGGCTTTTTGGGTCGAGCCTGGCCCGGGCCCGAATTTTGAGGTCCGGCCCCGGCTTTTTCCACCCCTAGCCGGGCCTGGCATCGGGCTTTTCTGCTAAGCCTACTTTTGAAGACATCCAGATAAAAATGGAAGTCACTTCAAGAATACGAGTTGAAAATATTTGTGTGTTTTGTGGTACTAGTGTTGGTACTAAGCCACAATACGTAGCGGCAATACAAGATTTGTGTCGAGTCTTAGCTGAAAGAAATATGCACTTAGTATACGACGGTGTCAATCTTGGATTAATGGGGATCGTTTCAAAGGCCGTACAAAAAGGAGGCAGTCAAGTTCTGGGAATCATCCCAAAACCCTTGGCATAAGCGAATCTGATAGGACCATCAAACAGAGAGGAACTGATCGTGTCAGGTATGTCTGAACGACTGGTAGAAATGATTAACCGTGATGATGCTTTTATTGCTTTGCCAGGTGGCTTGGGTACACTGGAGGAAATTTTTACATTAATATCTTGGGCGAACTTGAACATACACTAGAAACCTATTGGATTGTTTAACGCTGATGGATTTTATGATTTTCTTTGTGTGTTTCTTGATGATGCCTGGAGAAATGGGTTCGTGTCAAAACCTTTAAAAGAACTCCTATTCACTGCCAGAACTGCCCCAGATTTAATTGACCAAATCTTAGCCTTTGAACCACAAATTGACCCTATCATTTCCAAGATAAAATGGTCCGATGATGATCATGGTAAGAAGCGTCGGATAAATCTGGATCTTAACTTTTAATTTCCCTTTTAGATGTAGAATTTCAGCTAACCAAGTATTATCTTATAAACTCTTATTCTATTTTAAGACATTGGGGACAATGTCTCATTTAGGTTTGGGAGATGAGAATAGTTGACCAGTATCTTATTTTTATTGTGTCAAAATTTTTCGAAAAACTCAAAAAAATTGAAAAATTTTACAAAAATAAAAAAAAAATTTGTGTTTTTGTGTTTTTTGGTTAATCGGGTCAAATTGTTGTAAGAGATAGATGTGTAAGGAATTTACACTCCTGAGACGTATCTCAACCTATTTCGGAACAAGTTAATTTTTGTTTATTTCCTTTTGAATTATTTAATTTGTACATTCTCCACAAAACTGATTAAAATGAATCTTCATATGCTCAGTTGACAGATATTTTCAACATACAGACATGAGATGTAATGAAAAGTTTGTAATATTCAGTGCTCTAGTTTAATTGCAGGAAGCATCTAAAAAAGCGATGAGATAAAAAAAGCAAAAACGTGCGAGATCCGAGTTATTAAGTCCGTATGAGTGTTTTAACACCTAGTGCCCTAAAACCAACTGGTTTGGGAGCCACTGACCCAAAACTCGCTACATGGATCTATGATGTTGCAAATATATATATATATATATATATATATCTGAAGTCCGAGTAATTAAGTTCGTAGGGGTGTCTTAACACCTGGTGCTCTAAAGCCAACTGGTTTGGGAGTCACTGGCCTAAAGCTCGCTACATGGATGAAAGATATTGTATATAAATAATAATAAAAAAAATCAGAAAAATATTCCATTGCTTAAAAAAAAGTTGTGAATTCTGATATAACTTTAGGACGAAAATATTACCCTCTTTTCAACTACACTTGTGACTATTATGGGCAAAATGAGTTGATTAATATCTTGTTAGATGTGTATATGAAGAATGGTAAAAATAATCGGAGAATTTACTTATTCGGTAATTTAGAAAGAAAGAAAACAACTATTAACTTGGATAAGAAGTTTCACATGCTTAATCACTAACTTCTTTATTCTATTTTCTCTTGTCTTTTTGCTTTTGTGTGCATTAGTTTTACTATCTTTTTACTTTTATCAAACGTTTGTAGGTATCGTTGCTGTAAGCTCTCACGAGACTACAACTTGTCCACTAGGGACACCTATAGGTTTAAAGGCTTGTTGCATACGCTAAATGCAACCGTGATCCCTACGAAAATGACTTAGCTTAATTTTATTTTAAAGATGTTTATGTTATTTTATCTTGTTGTTTTGCTCGAGGACTAACAAAATGTTAGGTTTGTGGGTGTGATGAGTGGTAAATATATCATTATTTTCCACTCATTTAACCTAATATTTTGTATAGTTTCTTGAGTTTTGTGAATATTTTGATGTGTTTTGTGTTATTTTGTAGATAAATAAAGTTTCAGGACTCTCTATAGGTGATTTTGGGCCAAAACAGTGAAAAACAGACAAAAAGGCAAAATGGTCATTTCTCGCGTCGCGGCACGACGGCACGTCACGACCGCTAACGTGCGTCGAAGACTGCTAACGTGTGTCAGGGACACGTGTCAAAATCTGAGAAATTTGATCTTGCTAACGTGCGTCAGATCTGCTAATGTGCGTCGAATCTGCTAACGTGCGTCATGTCACGTGTCAACATCACTGCCAATCTGCTAACGTCCACCATGCCACATGTCACCATCACATGTTGCCGACAACCATCATCAGCCATTTGTCATCCACATGTCCGCCACGTCATCACCACGTCAGCAGCATACCGAGTCAATCTGCCACGTGTCGTCCATATCATCAACAACAAATCACATTGCGCCACGTGTCACCATCATATGCTACCGACAATCCACATCACCACGTCAGCACAAATATTGAGTTAATCATTCAAATTTCCACGTTTCAGCATTCTATTGGGCCGACAGATTCCTCATGCCATGTCAGCAAATAAGAGATCAGAGCAACCAATCATTGAGCGCCATGTGGCGCATCGCGACGCGCCCCACCTATTGATGTTTATAAATTGAGCCGAATTTTCTGATTCAAATTATACTCTCTTCTGAATTCTTTCTTAAGAATTTTGTATCTTGTTTGTTTATTTTCAGTTTTGTAATTAATTTATTTTACTTTTACGCAATAGTACTTACTTTTCTTTACTTTTTCAGTTTTTACTTTTACGTTATGAGGAGGTAACTCTCTTCTGCTGGGGCAATAAGTAAAGCTTTTATTATTGCTATTTAGATTAATCTCCCTTAATTATAATATAATAACTATTTAAAATCTGACTTAATGAAGATACCGCTATATTGGCCGGTTGGTAATTAATTATAAATTGGTTTTAACCTGACTAAGCAAGGATACCGCCTGGTTGGTCGGTTGGTAATTAATTATTAATTTGAATTAATCAGGATACCGCCTATATGGCTGGTTGGTAATATCACACAAGTTAATATATTATATTAAGGGAGATGTCTAAAATAGTAGTAATAGAAGTGGATCCTTTAACCCCCAGCATTTTCTTTTATTGTAATTTTACCTTTTTAATTTTCAGCATTTACTTTTCAAGCACTTTACTTTATGTCTTTTATTTTTAAGCTTTTACTAGTTGTAAATATGTGTCGTAGCTAAGCCCGTTATATGGGGTTGTGATGAATTCCAATATCACCAGTTTATAAGGGGTTATTTTATAATTTAGGTAATATAAAGGTTTACTTATTAAGTCTTAAGCTTAATGCTTCTTGTTAACTGACCACTAATAAGATTGATCTGGTAAACTTAAAATAAACTTGATAAAAGAATTTTAGGTTTCAAACTTAGACTTAATAGCCCACGGTCTTCCTTGAGGATAGATAACCCTTTAATAGATTTCCTTACAGGATAGACATATACCTATCGGGCGGGGGTAGCCATAATTGGAACTTGATTTTAATGAATTCAGGTAACTTAGTTAACATAGACATATGATTTAATTAGGTTACACTAGGTATTTGCATCCTACCATCGTCATAGGCTTTTGCAGAATTTCGTGTTCCAGGTTAGTAACCGATATATTACACAAACATAAAATAACTATTTCATCTTTAAAAAGATATTGGAAGGATTCACAATCCTGGATAGTTTAATAATATTGAATTTTTTTAAATCTACTTTCACACTGTTTTTACTTGTTTTAATTTAAAATCACCATCCAATTAATCAATCCGTTAGATACTCATAATTATTTGACTTCATAAATTAATAGTTTAGGTATTTATACTACTTGAACGATACGTTGTACGGGCCAAATTTGGGCCCAAGGGTAAAATCGACATTTTACCTCGAGACCGACCAATATCAGACCAAGAAGCCTCACGGGCCCAAGCTCATTGTCATCAAGAGGGCCAACCGGACGCAATAGATACCAAATCAAGAAACGTCCAAACTCATAAATATCTCACATAACTCGACAGTTTCCAACATCCAACGAACAAGTAATTAAAGGTAATAAACACACGTTTCCTGAGAGTGTGTATATAAGAGGAGAAAGTCTACGAGAAGCAGAGGGGGAGAATCCATAGCTCGATCATATTCAACTTCTAACAACTCTCAGCTTAGTCATATTCTCTCCAGAACTCTCGGAACCTCGGACCCACTGCCCTCACGGTAGTCAACAGAAGTCAAGGTACGTCAAGCCTCGCTCTTCCATTATTTACAGCTCGTCTTCATCACTGACTTGAGCGTCGGAGTGCCCCCGGCACCCACACACACCGGTGGGTAGTCTACTCCCGCTCACTCTACCTTTGTTTTGCAGGATCGCTAGCGCCCCCAACTACAATTCTCGATTGTGGACCTCGGGCGAAATCCAGTGTCTACAATTTGGCGCCCACCGTGGGGCCCGAGCGATTCATAGCATGCAAAGATCTCTCCATCTACGATCCTTTCAAACATCCATACTTATATGGCGTGATGCAACGAGCATACTCTAGATCTTTATGATCATCAAAGTAACCTTCCTCCAAAGTTAATCACAAACACATTTCAACAATCTCCTAGAGGCCCGAGACTACGGGTCACCCCAACAATCCTAATAATCTGATATGATCACTTAGAAGCATCCACAAATAGGGCAAGCGAAAATCCACCGTCAGACGACCATCCACAAAATCACCAAAGAAGAAGCCATGTCCCTCCAGTAGACCGATCATAATTGGTCACCTCCTTCATGTGAAAAGAAATGCAAGAGTTCAAGATGGTCACTCTCTCTAATCTACCTGAAGTCAGACTACCAATAAGGAAAAGCTGAGCCGAGATAGCATCAGACTACGCAGAAGGATCGTTATCAACATCTCACTACATTTGAAGATTTTCATATCCATCAGATGACATAGATGAATCTCAATGTCCTTCATACGATGCCAACTTCTCTAGGTGTCGTGAATAGTTACATGAAACTCCATTCGACCATAGTCTCATGGACCTACATCAGGAGCAAGGCGCCTCCCTTCAATGGGACTATATTTCCTACCATTTACTTCACGTGATGAAGCGATGTGTTTGGCATGAGGAGGATGTCCCAGTCGACGGTACCCGAATGAAGACTTAGCGTGGACATCCCGGTCAACATTACCAGGTATGGCTTGTACTTTTTAATAAAGTCCTAGTCGACATTATAAAGGCACTAGACTTATAATAGGTGTCACAGTTTGGGGCTTGATATGGTTGTCCCAGTCGACACAACATTTTACAACTAGGTAATGGTTATGGATGGCTCAGTCGACATTCACAATGTCTGGCCTATAACTTGTTAGGGATGCCCCACTCAATATTAGGGTGTTGTTGAGGATGTCCCAATTGATTTTACTTTATGTAGCTTGTCACTCGACACCAAACATAATGAGCTTTAACACTTATTTAAGATCCCATCTGACATGTGAAGACTTAGCTAGACTGAGGTACCATTAGATATAAAACACAGCCCAATCGCCTATATGACAAAATGGATTACCAACAACTTCATACTACATCGGATGGTTGTTATCTTCCTAAGAGAATATAAGAGGATAGTCGTTTTCTCCGTACGACAAGGTGGCCATCAACTCCACACTACATCCAAAGACCGGCATCTTCTCCAAACGACGAAGAACATTATTCTTCCGAATGATGTGTAAGATTTATCAACCTCTCCAGATGGTATAGACATAATATCATCTACTCCATACTACATTGATAGAAGGTCGTCCGCTCCATAAGACGTGGAAGGATTGTTATCTCCTCCTCTACTACGAAAAGTTTTTCATCTCCTCCAAAATACGCCCCCAAGGGGTGTGGCTTGGTGGTGAAGGGTCCAGAACCTCACCTTGAGGTTATGGGTTCGAATCCAGGGGGTGCAACTTCTTGTAAGAGCCTGGGGCAGCCGGGGGTTTTACCTGCGCCGCGGCCCAGAATGGGTGGTTTGGTGGCGGGGTTTCCAACGATTTCAAAAAAAAAAAAAAAAAAAAAAGGGATGAAATACTGTCCACTGAACTGCTCCACTCGCCCCAGCTCCATGAGCAACCATAACAAGGTTGCATGAAACTGTGCCAAGAGAGTACAAGAGAAAAGCGATCCAGTTTCTATGAATCGACACTGTAGCCACACATTCAAGCTTGTCCTGCTTGCGATTTCGAGGGCCTACCCGATCAAGAACTGTGTGTATATAAGGACCACACAAAAATAGACGACAAGCATGCTAACACGCCAACTGCAGCATGCGATCCTACGTCAGCCACATCACGAGCCAAAAAAGACCCAAGCATAAGTGATGAAGTAAACCTACTCAAAGCCCATTCAATCTCTCTATTATATAAAGCATCTTCATGCAAGAGTCACAGCCATTTATTTATCCCACACTGCCTGAGAAGCTGTCCTTCAAGTAAAACACTCGCAAGTGAACAAGGATTGCCTAAACTCGAGTTCATTACCCCTGCTTGGAGTCTACCACACACAGTTAAAATAAATTATAGGACAATCACGAGCTCGAGCCAAGACAGGAGCTCACTGTCAAAGTTTTTCAGCCCTAAATTTTGCAGACGACATGATCGTGACCCAAATCTATCAGAAATCGAATAAAACGGATGAGCACACTGCTGAAAGTCGGGGAACCACGGGACATGTGCCAGTCCGACACGCCAGGCGTAGAAAGGACCGTGTGCCAACTACGCTTTCTGAACTTAGTTCTTTGAAGTGGACTGGTTCGTGGGTGGATTTCTTTTGGGCTGAGATTGGCATTTGTGGGTCGAGTAGATCCTAAATATGTTCTTCACATTATCCATGGTTTGATCCTCTTCTAGGTTTAACTTAGATGGATTTTTGTTTGTCACATGCGCCACTTGTTACGCACGTGAAGGTATAGCTAGGCCTATTTGTTTCATAGCAAATTAGACCGAGTTGTATAGACCTTGGGCCTGTGAGGGGTAACTGGCTTCTATTTCTTCATGCTTGTGCCTGTTGGGTCTGTGAGTGGGGGATTGCAAATTGGGACTTGCATGTTACCCTTAATTTCTAGTTAAAGTTTTACTGATTGTTCACATTTGGGCCTATTGGGCCGAAGTGTAAGTAAGAGTAGATTGGGCTGAGATTGAAATTTTTTGGCTCGGGAGTTTGCATGTTGGTTGCTACGTTTGTGAAGGAGATTGATGCAGGATGGATCATGCTTCAGACTTGCTTCACGATTTCTTTAGAAATCTGTTTTCGAAACTGAGCAGGCAAATTTTGGAAACTCTGAGCAGGCAAATCTCACTCTTCCGTTAGGCTAAATCTGAACTCTATGCTTGAACTCTCGCTTGGGTTATGGATTTGGCCACTGTAAAACCTCTTGTTGAAGCCTCATTGAACAGTAGCGCATTGTTTTGTGGTTTGCTGTGGACAGAGCTTTCGGATCACCCTTTTGATTGGGTTCTCTACATGTGGGCCGTTATGGGAGTTTATTGAGCTAGCTTGGACATGTAACCTGGATCTACTGGCGCCTTAGACCATTCGGCCATCCTGACGTCGATTCCTTCAGTTTGTATGCTTCATCCTGCTCAGTAGGTCCCTCGGTATTGGAAATAGGAGAGGTATTTTCACTCCATGTTGCAAAGTGTGTAGGCATGCGCTAAGGTGAGGCCCATGTGACTTGGTAATATGCTCAGCTCATCTTAACTTGTCCTCATCTGCATGGTTGGATTATCACCATATGCTGCCTTTAATCGACACTAGCAAGGCAGCCACTCGCCACTCTACACACAAGGCTTATAGTGACAAATTGGTGTCGAGTACGGTTATAAAGAACTAGCTTGTCTGAATGATAAGTGAACAATTGATTGGTGAAGGATCTGGCACAATGAATTCAGTGGCCTATCCAACATTTGGGCCGAGGATCTATGCGTACACATTATATTCTCTTTCTCAAATATTTTGTATATAACCTTTATAGTTAGCTTTTGTCTAGAATCGATTGAGAGAAATCTTTTCGACACAACCTATATATTGGTCGAATGAAGTTATCCCTCAATTCCTTGAGCCTACAACAGCAAGTGGGCTGGCTTCATCAGGCTCGGGCCATGAGCGCATGTTGTAGCAACATTTGAACACTTACTTTATTCAGATGACGGGAGAAACATGTACATGTGTTGCGGAATTCGGCCAATCAAGCTTCTAGTCTCCATGGAATTAATGGTTGCACCCATGCTCCGCCAAGTGAACTACGTATAGCTTATGGCCTGGAAAATTTATGAAGTCTCCAGGGCTTCGAGAGGACTCGTTTATTACTTATGCCTAATGGGCTGGTCTGGAATGACCCATTAAAAAGCACATTTTCCAAGCACATGCGCAGGTGTGAAAAACTCATTGGAAAAAAAAAAATTGCCAAATCTTGTCGCCACATGGACGTCACACACTACAGACCAGACTTATGCCACGCAAAGCTACAAGATTTCAGACAGCTTCTGGTGCATGTCGAGTGGCGCAAATAAAGGCTTGGCAATGAGTGAATATGTCATTCGATAAGACAAAAGAGAAAGCCTGGCACTAGGAGAGACCAACATGTAAGCGAAGCATTAGAGGGGTACGCCACACAGTAGGACAAAAAACCAGACTGGGCACTAAAATGGATGGCCATCGACCCACGGTGCATGGAAAAATTGACACCTCTTCCTCAGACGACATTAAAAGACTCCCATGGTCTTTTGACCCGTAGTATGGGGAATATCCTGAACCTTCATCTGTTTCAGTCGACCGGGGACAACCCCATAGACTCATGACGAGTCAAGTTGTAGACATGGATTACACATGTCGTATGACTTATATCTTCCTGGTCTCATCAAGTCCAGTCGACCGGGGACATCCCCATAGACTCATGACGAGTCAAGTTGTAGACATGGAATACACATGTCGTATGACTTATATCTTCCTGGTCTCATCAAGTCCAGTCGACCGGGGACATCCCCATGGACTCACATCGAGTCAAGTCGTAGACATGGATTACGCATGTCTGATGACTTATATCTTCCTGGTCTCATCAAGTCCAGTCGACCGGGGACATCCCCATGGACTCACATCGAGTCAAGTTGTAGACATGGATTACACATGTCATATGACTTATATCTTCCTGGCTTCATCAAGTCCAGTTGACCGGGGACATCCCCCATGGACTCATGTAGAGTCAAGTTGTAGACATGGATTACACATGTCGTATGACTTATATCTTCCTGGCTTCATCAAGTCCAGTTGACCGGGGACATCCCCCATGGACTCATGTAGAGTCAAGTTGTAGACATACACATGTCGTATGACTTATATCCTGAACCTCATCTGGTTTAGTCGACCGGGGACATCCCCCATGGACTCATGTAGAGTCAAGTTGTAGACATGGATTACACATGTCATATGACTTATATCTTCCTGGCTTCATCAAGTCCAGTTGACCGGGGACATCCCCCATGGACTCATGTAGAGTCAAGTTGTAGACATGGATTACACATGTCGTATGACTTATATCTTCCTGGCTTCATCAAGTCCAGTTGACCGGGGACATCCCCCATGGACTCATGTAGAGTCAAGTTGTAGACATACACATGTCGTATGACTTATATCCTGAACCTCATCTGGTTTAGTCGACCGGGGACATCCCCCATGGACTCATGTAGAGTCAAGTTGTAGACATACACATGTCGTATGACTTATATCCTGAACCTCATCTGGTTCAGTCGACCGGGGACATTCAAAGATGACTCTTGTCGAGTCAAATGAAGATATGGACTTCCTTCAGTTCATAGACTTGTCGAATGAAATAACTCATGAACCCTCATCTGGTTCAGTCGACCGGGGACATCCCCCACGGACTCACATCGAGTCAAGTTTTAGACATGGAATACACATGTCGTACGACTTATATCCTGACCATCATCTGGTTCAATCGATTGGGTACTTCCCCAATGGCTCTTGAAGAGTAAAGCTCATAACTTGATATTCGTTTGGCAGCATCAACCGCTCGAGTACACCTACATACTATGGCCTTAAGCGACACACGCGTCAAGTACTCTCCAAGTCAAGGACTACTTGACTTAGAGAGTAGGGGACAAACTGTACGGGCCAAATTTGAGCCCAAGGGTAAAATCGACATTTTACCTCGAGACCGACCAATATCAGACCAAGAAGCCTCACGGGCCCAAGCTCATTGTCATCAAGAGGGCCAACCGGACGCAATAGATACCAAATCAAGAAACGTCCAAACTCATAAATATCTCACATAACTCGACAGTTTCCAACATCCAACGAACAAGTAATTAAAGGTAATAAATACACACGTTTCCTGAGAGTGTGTATATAAGAGAGAAAGTCTACGAGAAGCAGAGGGGGAGAATCCATAGCTCGATCATATTCAACTTCTAACAACTCTCAGCTTAGTCATATTCTCTCCAGAACTCTCGGAACCTCGGACCCACTGCCCTCACGGTAGTCAACAGAAGTCAAGGTACGTCAAGCCTCGCTCTTCCATTATTTACAGCTCGTCTTCATCACTGACTTGAGCGTCGGAGTGCCCCCGGCACCCACCACACCGGTGGGTAGTCTACTCCCGCTCACTCTACCTTTGTTTTGCAGGATCGCTAGCGCCCCCAACTACAAATTCTCGATTGTGGACCTCGGGCGAAATCCAGTGTCTACATACGTGCGTTTGCGTTATACGCGTGTGATTACTCACCGATCATTGGCTTTAGGGCACTAGGTGTTAAGACACACATACAGACTTAATTGCTCGGATCTCAGATATTAAAAAGAAAAAGTGTCTGATTTCCTTAAACATTCTGTCATATCCTGGGTTTTTCGGAACAGTACAGGAAAGTTTTCGAATTAAAGTGAAATATTTGGAAATGGGATGGTATTCGAAAATTAGATTTCATGTGTTGGAAAATCGGTGGGAATATTTTATAATGAAGATTCGTCACATTGGAAAACGTGTGGTCTCGAGAACCGGTTACGCGATCTTTGATTTTATCATTATACGCGTAAAAGTATCTTTTCTCGGCTATAAAGATAGGAAACAAACTCTGATTGTGTTGATTTTTGAACCATCAGACTCGATTTCCCGAGACGAACAACTTTCAAATTCAACACTTTTCGAAATTTACATCAGAATGGCTTCAAAAATGTGAATTTTCTAGAAAGTTCCATGGCAGGAACCTGAATGCAGTTTTCGGGGGTCTAAACGTAAATTTCAAAAACTTTCTTATAAAACCCCATAGTTTTGAATATTGCGAAAAATACAGAAGATACAGGCGAGAAAGGGTAGAAGATACGCGCGAGATGTGTTTCTCAATCCAGGCTCGTCGCTTCGTGTAACATCCTGCCTAAGACAGAATGTTAGTCATATAATCATTTCGTGAACATAAAGTATATATGTAAAATCCTATTCTCGAATTATATACCTAAGTTTTTATATTAAACCTAAGTATAGCCATACTTAAAATATAAATATGAACTTCATCAATTATTCTCGAATTATATCAATTCATTTATAATTTTACAAATCAAGTAAACCCATAAACACCCAAACCCAAAGAAATCATCACATAGAATACTTACAAATTAATCCCATGAACGAAACCAAACTCCATCATCTTCTTCTCCTTATCTGCTTTCTTGCCCCTCTTTTTCTCGGCTTCTTTGCTTCTGCTACTCACGGCTCTGCTTCTCTACTTTCCTATACTCTCGGTTTCCCTCTCCCTCATTTATTTTCTCGGCCTCACCCTCTCTACTCTCGGCTTCATCTTCTTCTTTCTGTTCTCTTTCTTGTTCTGTTTCTCTTGTTTTCTTCATGTGCGTATTTTTGGTGTGTGTACTGTGAGATGTGTGTGTGTCAGTCACATGTGTGTGGGTGCTAGATGTTTCTAGGTTTATTTATTTTATTTTTTGTAATTTATGTGGTAATTATCAACTTGGTCCCTTTAATTTACTCATTATTGTCTTTTAATTAATTTCTTGAAAAAGTCTCTATTATACAATAAAAATTGACTTCGCGTTCGGACGCGGCCTCACGCGCGAAAAATAAAATTCACGCAACGCTCTAAAATAACCCGGGATGTTACACTTCGTTTCAAAACCCGAGGCACCCACCAAATCAAATCACTCAGAGAGTACTACAAGTTGGCGGTGATAAATTTTCCATTTTGTGCCCGGTTGTACGTAAAATGAGGAATGAATGTTCAGATGAATAGTGACCCACGATGAACAGTAGCTCCGATCGAAATTCCTTCGATTCCAGCGCGTTTGTATGAGAGTTTTGATTCCGTATATAGCCTCGAAATCTCAGTAAGACCTCCCGGTAAAAATTTGCTAATTTTAAGTTTTTTACTAAAGATTTGGAGGCATCTAGTAGCTTCTTAGAATATAGTATTGATATAAATTGAATGGTTTTAGTATTTGTATATCGAATATGTGTATCTGGTAGAATTCGAGTGAAAACGAAACGAGTTTGATCGATCCGATAGAATATGCTAGTTTTCGATAAAAGAGGGCTTTGCATATAATGGCGTGTTTTGATTTTAACGATAATTATGAGTTATATATGATATTAAGAACATGTATAGATAAATCCGGGTAGGTTCGGAGGGTTCATGACCCTTCCGTAGCATTTGTAATAATATGTATATTCGTATGTTTTGTATGAATACAGTATATGAATAAGTAGCTATTGTTTATATATGCGATTTATTTGTATAGAGATTGAAGAGGTTAAGCAGGGTAAGAATTGAGTATAACCCAAACGCTTCTTAAATGAATATGTGTAATTAATAAGTTTTGTATCAAAGGTTTTCAGATATAAAATAAGAAACTAAGTATGTTTGTTTGATAAATGAAAGATATAAGGATTGTTAAAGTCATGATATTGGCGTTCGTAATAATATGTATAATTGTATGTTTGAACATATGTATTAATGATTGTTTGAATGATAGTTTAGAGTGTTGCTATGTATGTGCGTGTGTATGAAAAATCGTATGATAGTTTGTGTTACGTGATATGTGCGCATGTGTGTTGTTTGAGTTATGTGTTATTTGATGTGTTGACTGTTGTGAATGTTTCGTTGTCTGTTACACGATTGTTATATGTTTGTTTGAGTGCATAGGTATGTATGATATAACCCGTGAGATGTAAGGACCGTGTGTATTTTTGAGGAATGAATGAATGACCGGAAAGCTGATGTGAGTATAAGATGTTCTGAAGTATTTTATTAAGTTCGCTATCGTATTACGTATATTGTGAAAGAGACTATTTTTTTTTTGTAAGATTGAGTTACAAAGCATGTATCTAAGCAAAAAATTTGAAAATTGGATTTGCATGAATGAAAGAGAAATGAGCTATGGTTTCTGAAATGATACATGTGAGTGCGATAAGTCACGAATGTTAAACTATCATAAGATTATCGAAATAAAGAAAGTTCTTTTGACTTACCGATTTGATGATATTTCAAAGAAGTTTAATCGTGATAAAGTATAAACGTGTAACTTCATGATTCATACAATTAGAATGGATTTGATGTTAAGTAAGGTACTATGTGATATTTGAAGTTTTGCTTTATATGTTTTGGGATGTTGCATATTCGATTGATCAATATATATATATATATATATATAAGTAGAGCATGGAAAATTGATGACTTTGAACTCGTATTGATTTAATAGTTCATATATATTTAGATAGTGAATGTTATAACATGTTTGACATATATGCTTTGGTTGTGCATGGTTACTTACTGAGTTTTTATAACTCACATCAAACCAGTTTGTTAGTTTTGCAGGTTGGCTTCCAGATTGGTCAACCACGATAACTTTGGAAGTCATGCTCGAGACGCGGAGCACCCAAGCGACAGTCACCCTCGCAAGTTTCCTGGGTGAAGTTATAGAGGTTTAAGAAGTCTAGGATATTTTGGTTATTGTTTTGTTAGTCGTGCTGAGAACGTGGTTTGTGTATATATATATTAAGTAAATATTTTGATTGATGATGATGTGGGCAGAGCCCTTAGGAAATGATTCTGATGAGATTTGTGTGGACCTGAGGTCATTTTATTTATTTGAACTCTTCTTAGATTCCCTTTGATGATGGATTGTGATCCAGGTTGTCCAGTTTTAGGATACATCATGCCAAATTTTCGGTAAATTCATAGGCTTATGGAGATGGGTCAATCATGTCTCCTGCCTGTAGCATCCTACCTCTGGCGGGGTGTTACACTTTCTCTTTAACCCATGTAACGAGCTTTGGGTCAGTGACTCCCAGACTAGTTAGCCTTAGGGCACTAAATGTTAAAACACTCATACAGACTTAATTGCTAGAGTTAGAGAGGCTACAAAATCGAACTTATTGAAATATTTTTTTCTTTTTTTTCTTACAAACTCAAGCTCTACCGTTTTACGCGAACAATCACTGCTTACTGAGGCAAGATGTCCAGTTACTAAGTAAACGCATAGTTAGATTTTTTTTTAAAAATAAACACTAATCACACTGCCTTTAGGTGCTACCTCCAACAAACTAGAGAACTGAATATTACAAAAATTTCACTTACAACCCATGTTTATATGTTACCGTGTATGTTGATAATACATGTCATATGAGTATATGAAGATCAAATTTAATCAATATTATGGAGAATTCACAAATTTAAATGATTCAAAAAAGGAACAAAAATAATTTGTTACGAATTATTTTGAGATGCGTCTCATGAGCGAAAACTCCTTACATAGCCACCTCTGAACAATAATTTCGTTTGTTAGTAAAAAATTTGTTGTTAGTTTTTGTGTGTGTGCGTGTGCGTGTTGTGTTTTTTTTTTTTGAAAATACAAAGAAAATCAAAATAAAATATTTTTTTTACACACAAAATAACAACAAAACAAAAACATCATAATAAAAACTTTTTTTTTTACATAAAGCAACAACACAAAAACGAAAATATTTTTTTGAAAGAGAAATCATTCAATGAAACATAAAATAAAAACTATCTAGTCAACTATCCCCCCAACCAAATTCAGACTTTGTCTCCAATGTCAGAAAAGAATAAGTAGATTTAGAAGATATCATTTGGTTAGTATGAAATTGACAATTGAATCTACGATTATTTAAAAAGAATTACAAATTAAAATTCAAGTCCACTCTATGCTTCTTGCCACGATCGCTACCCGAATAGTTCAACTTGGAAATAATTAGGTCGATTTTGGTTCATAAGCTAAGAGTTGGTCAATTAAATCATCAGCTTTTCTTGCAGTTAGGAAGATATCTTTTACTGATTTTTAAATAAACGCATTTCTTTTGGCATCTTCAAGAAATACAAAAATAAAATCGAAAAAATCATCAACATTAAATAGTCCAATGGGTTTTTGATGAATGTTCAAGTTCGCCCATGACGCAACTGTGAATATTTCTTCCAACATACCAAGCCCACCTGGTAAAGCAATAAATCGTCAGCATGATTGATCATTTCAATAAGTCTTTATCTGGGACAATGCATTCTTCTCTATTAGATTTTTCGCTGAAGTTTTCATCTACCAAAGGTTTTGGAATGATCCCCAAAACTTTACTGCCACCTTCTTGCACGGCCTTTGAAACACATCTCATCAGTCCAAGATTTCCACCACCATATACTAAGTACATGTTTCTTTCCGACATAACTCTACCCAATTCTTTTATAGCCTCAACAAATTATGGTTTATTTCCAGAGCTAGTTCCACAAAACACATAAATATTAGTGACTCGTCTTCTTGAAGTTGTTTCCATTTTTATTCTCTCTCTTATCTCGATGGGTTTAAGAGAGAAGTGATGAACTGTATTTATGGATCCTGAAAAAGGGTAAGTAATAAAAGCACCAGTACCTACAAAATGATATTGTCAAATGAACAGTAAAATAGATCGTGAAAGTCAAAAGTTTAGATACTGTTGGTAAAAATTAAAGTAAAGGAAATCAAAATAGTAAATTAAAGTAAATTAAAACAGTAATTTAAATGAAAGGAAATCAAAGTAATAAATTAAAATAATATGTACTGGTAGTTGTGATTGTGGCTCACATTTTCCTCTGTTTTTACATCCAGTAACGGCTTGAACGCCCTCTATAGGTCGATGATATGCTTCTCATCCAATTTTCTTATAAATTGGCAAACATAGTTTTTTAAACTCAGATTCCCGAAACTGTATTTTTGTCTTTCTTTTTGAAATTGTGTATGCAAATTACGAATTACTCGATGAACATGTCTATTAGGATGTGTCTCAAAAGTCAATATATATTATCTAAAGACTCATTACTCAAGTCATCTCTAATAAATTGAATTTTGTCTTCTCGATTGTCAGACACCATTCCTAAAGAATGACAATGAGTGTTGCATGTCCAGCGTGCATATTTATAACAAACATATTTAGCTCTTCGTTTCTTAACATAGGTGATTTTCCCTAAACCAGGCATGTAAGAAATGAAAGAGTCAGATGACTCACCTGCCAAGCGAACTCTTACTTCAATTACCCAACGAATATAATTAGGAATACCATGGATCATCAAAAGCCTCATTCTTTCGACGCGTGCTTTGTAAATTTTCATTAGAGCATTTTTAGGGAGAAAAGGAAAATGATTATGGAGTTTTACGAGAATTTCTTCCATGCCTTGATTGTAATTTATCAGTAATTTTAGGAAACTGAAAGAACTGACTTAGAGTTATGAAGTACTGTTATCCGCTGTTTAACCGAGGTGCAAGATTCTGACAAAAAGGGAAAAGACAAAAAATGCTACAAAACTCAAGAAAAATGGAAGTTATACAAATACAAAAGAAAAGAAAAGAAAGAAAATACATCAATCACAGTACATAGGGTTTGAAAGGAAAAGAGATTCTTGAAAATTTGAACACTCCAAAAATGATTTCAGACGTTGTCCATTCACTTTAAATACATCACCATCCATAAGATTCTCAATGTCAATAGCACCATATGGATAAACGTGTTTCACAATAAATGGGTCATTCCATTTGGATTTCAATTTTCCAGGAAATAAATGAAGACGATAATTATAAAGCAAAACTTTTTAACCAATTTCAAATATTTTTCGTGAAATTCGACTGTCATGAGAGACCTTAGTTTTAGCTTTAAGAATTTTTGCATTCTCATATGAATCATTTTTTAACTCTTCAAGTTCATTTAATTGCAGTTTACGTTTATGATTGGCATATTCAAGGTTTGAATTGAATGCTTTAATAGCCCAATATGCCTTATGTTCAAGTTCTACAGGAAAATGACAAGGTTTTCCATAAACTAGATGATAGAGAAACATTCCAAAAGATGTTTTGAAAGATGTTCAGTATGCCCAAAGTGCATCAGTCAGTCGAAGAGACCAATCTTTGCGATTTGGGTTGTCCGTTTTTTCCAAAATTTATTTGATTTCCCTATTTGCTAGTTCAACTTGACCATTTATCTGATGGTGATAAGATTTAGAAACTTTATGTGTAACTCCATACTTTTTTATTAAGGACTCAAAAGGTCTGTTATAAAAGTATTTACCTCCATCACTTATAATGCCCCGAGGTATTCCAAATCGACTTCAAATATTTTCTTTTAAAAATTTAATCACAATTTTGTGATCATTGTTTCGACAAGGAATCGCCTCAATCCATTTTGAGACATAATTGCCTGCAACTAAAATATATAAAAATCCAAATAATGATGGAAATGAACCCATGAAATATATTCCCCAACAATCAAAGATTTCAATGACAAGTATGTGATTTAAAGGCATCATGTTTCTTTCTGAATGGATCCCAACTTTTGACAATTCGCACAAGTTTTGCAAAAAGCATGAGTATCTTTAAAAATGGTGGGCCAATAAAATCCACACTGTAAGATTTTTCAGTGGTTTTCTTAGATGAGAAATGACCTTCACATGCTTTTGAATGACAAAACTGAATGACACCATTTATCTCACTGTCTGATATGAATCAACAAGCAATGATTGTTCGTGTAAAACAGTAAAGCTTAAGTTTGTAAAAAAAATATGTGAATAAGTTCAATTTCGTAGTCTCTCTAACTCGAGAAATTAAGTTTGTATGAGTGTTTTAAACTTAGTGTCCTAAAGCTAACTGGTCTGCGAGTCACTGGCCTAAATCTCAGTACATGGGTTAAAGAGAAAACTTAAGGAAATCAGACATTTATTCTTTTTAACATCTGAGATCCGAGCAATTAAGTCTGTTGGGGTGTTTTAACTCCTAGTGCCTTAAAGCCAACTGGTTTAGTTATTGAAGATGTATTATTATAAATAAAAAATTTTGTTTTTGTATATAAATAAAATATCATTATCAAAAGGTGTAAATTCTGATATAACGTTAGGACAAAAAAATTACTCTCTTTTCAACAAGACATGTGAATATTGTGGGCATAATATTTCTTCGAATACGAATTCATCACATTTTGATTCGATTCGTTTAGAATTCGATACAAATTCGATTCGTCAATTCGTTTTGTCACCCCTATACTGAAGTGGGGCATGGCTAGAGTTAGATTGAAAATTCATATGCTCATCTTCCATTCAGACAACCCCTATAAACATGAGTCAAAGATCATTCAGCTAGAAGCCTTGGGATTTTGTCAACTCCTCATGCTCTTGGATTTGTTTTTGTATTGAAAGGCAGCTCGGCAATCAACAGTTACTTTAAGCCAATAAGACGTATCTTATGCTTAAATATTTTCTAATATAATACCCCAAGGTATAGTCGAATTAATTTCCAAGCATTTTATTAAAACGGAGAAGGAAATATACATTTTGTATAAAGACAAACACACTCCTTAATTTTAAAAATGGATATATGTATCCCCAAAATTTGATAAAATGACGTATACACTCATAAAATTTCATAAAAAGTATAGATACATCCCTAAAATTTTGTAAAAATATCTTATTTATAGAATTGAGAGAATGAGGCTAGAATTATAAATATTTTTAATTTAACAATATAATTTATGGTGCTATCATTTTTTAATTACTGAACGAAATTTTTGAGATGTATCTATCATTTTAAAGAAATTTTGGGGATATATATGTCATTTTACTAAATTTCAGGAGTGTATATGTTCATTTTCAAAACTAAATGGGTATGTTTGTCCATTTTACAAAATTTGGGTGTATATGCCAGTTTCCCTAATAAAAAAGTTTGTCACCGTGTTCAAATCTTGGGAGATTAAAAATTAAAAATATATTTAAACTTCCCAGACTATTTCCGTCATTATTAATTATTGCTTGTATATCTTCTAATGTTTGTCCCTTAGTGTAGGGCACCAGCTTTGCCATAAACAAGAGGCCAAAAAAACCAAGTATTGGATACATAATTGCCCCAAATATATATTGCAGAAAGAGAAAAACTATCAGTAAGAAAGTTTCTTTGTATGAAAAATGCAGTAGAGCTGTCATATTCATCCAGAAAATACAGGACACTCACTGTATAATGTACAAACCAATGACTGATACATCTTATGACACAACAAGATCTTGCTTGTATCGTATCACAGAAACGACATACTAATCGAGTCTTGTATTTCTTCCAGTGTTCGCCCCTTGGTCTCTGGAACAATCTTTGCAACGAACACAACAGCGAAAAAGCAAATGCCTGTGAAGATGAAAAATGTTCCTGCAGTCGCGCAGCGCAAAAGAATGAATGTTCAACATCAATGTCCATTTCTAGGTGCTAACTTAACTCAGTGTTGTTTTGTGTATCTTTCTGTCTTACCTGCTGAGCTCCATTGCATCATAAAGTTGAAAGTGTAAGTGGCAATCCAAGAGCATGACCAGCTGACTAAAGTTACCAAGCTTCCAGCCGCGGCCTTGACATTTATAGGAAATATCTGTAATGGAAACGCATCCTTGAATGAATCAAAAGGGATACTTACAGAACATTAATTTTTTTTTTGCATCATTTCAAATGTGTTTTTTTTTACCTCGGACATTATAATAAATGGAATTCCCATCATGCCTAGAGAGTTGAACAAAGCAGACCCCTGGTTGCAGTAGCTATTAGTTGACCAACACTGTTTTTTTTTTATGGTAGAAACTTGTAGAAAGAGTTTTGGATTACCAGAAAGCCGACAAGCGCCAAAATAGGAGTGACCTCATTCATGTTCTTGACATCCTACTCAGAAAAATACTCATTAATTTACAGAAATAACTTGAAAAACCAGTAAAAGTAGTGCATTTATTTATGAAATTGTTATTGGATTAAACCTTCAAGCAGAATGACAATCCTAAAAGAAAGGCACCGAAACCCATCCCACCAGCTGAAATCTGCAAATATTGGTTAGCAGTTGTTATTGACTTGTTGATCAACCAAATCAAATGTACTGATACAAATTCTTTGCTGTTCTGATTACCATAAGAAGTGGTCTTCTTCCAGCACTGTCCATCAATAAAACACCGGCAATAACTGCTGGAATCTGAAAAAATAGAACATCTACTCATCAAAGAAATTCGTTGGGCAGAATCTTGAATCCACATTATAAGTGTCTACAAAGTACCTCCAGAATCGCTGTTCCTCTACTTCCAATGGTACTGGAAACATCTGCAGCAAATAAGGCATTCATATTATCATTTTCTTCCATGTTCTGTATAGAGTTTTTGATCACCAACAGAATTCAAAATCATTGAAGGTCAATTTACCAGCTTCTTCGAATATGGAGCTGGCGTAATATGCCATTGCATTGCTTCCACCAAATTGTTGTAGTAACATTAGGCCAACTCCAATCTAATTATGAACAGATATCAATAGTCTATTTGTAAAATGCAGAAAATCAAAAAAACAAAATATTAAAGATGCATTTCAGTTTTTAAGGCTCACAGTGAGTGATTTTGCATATTTCCTCTGGAACAAGTCCAAAAAACTTGCTTCTGGGTGTTGCTGAGAGATTTCGTTGTGATCCTACAAAACAATGGAAAAAACATTGCTTTCATTTCCCTCTAGTTGAAGTTAAAAGCGGTCAAAATTGGTCGGATCAAATCGCTCAAATAGCGATCCGCTATTAAGCCCCGATTAATCGATGTTTAAACTGCATTGATTAAAACTACAAAATGGGATCATATATACTCTAATATCAGCTGCTTCTTGAGAAATATCGGCATTCTTTCCCCTAAGTTGCTGCAAAGCAATTTCGAACTCCTTTTCTTTACCAATTTTTACCTGCAAAATTTTGCTCTTATCACTTTTCATTATTCACTCACCAAGTTTTATAGCCAAAAGAATGAAAGTACCCCAACTGACCTATCAGAACAATTTAAATGCCAATTTGGACTTACCAGCCATCTAGGGGACTCAGGAATGAAAAATAAACCTATGAGATGCAATACACATGGAATAGCACCTGAAAAAGAATAATAAAACAAGAATATGACTTCAACTGAACTTATTTTAGGTCCAATTAACACATTACTGTGGAGAAAGTTACCTAATAGAGTCAAGATGCGCCAGGGAAAGAGATTTCCAATGAAAAATATAAGTGAAAAGCCTAATGTAGCCATCAACTACACACGTGAAAAATTAAAAAAAAAATTATACTCATAAACGAAGAAGTAGCTTTAACGAATTCATACATTACGATACAATGTTACCATATTAAATGCTGAAAATACTCCTCGAATATCTTTTGGAGTTATTTCTGCTATATATACAGGTATCTGTTTTAATAGAAAATAAAGAATTTATCATTAACTGACAGATTTGAATAATCAGTAGATGTGAATGTTAGGAAAATTTCTCACATCTGCTGAGAAAAGTAAATTAGCCTATGACAATTCTCAACTATCAAGGCTTGTGAATTTCAACATGGTAGCATAGCCACACTCATGCATGAGTGGGTCTACACTATCTACTCACGTGACATGGACCAGATAAAAGATCAGCCTATACGTGAGGAAGAGTACTGGAGAAAACCCCCACTTCGGCTGAGAAAAAGTAAATGAGCCTCGGGTAACCTTTAACTCTAAATCTAACTTTTAACAGTGAATGCTACCATTTCCATACTTACCACATAGCTAATAATCCCAACTCCAAATCCTAGAAACAATCTTCCTAAATCCAGCCACAGAGCATCCTTGAAACAAGAATTAAATGCCAATCTCACAATAAATTTATTAGTAAATGATGTTTAAGAAAAAGAGTAATTGCAAGGACAGGAAGAAAAAGAAGAGAAGGTACCTTGGCAAATGCTATAGCAAGCCAGCCTAAGGTGCAAACTATTTCAGAAAGCCACATTGCCTGCTTCAGGATTTTACAAAGTCAATTGAGAAATAGACTTGAAATTTTACTGCTTCAGGATTAAGAGTAACTCTTACCTTTCTCCTACCTAATACTTCTGCTATTTTCCACTTAGTAATGCACCTAGCATTCCTCCAATTGTCACTATTGAAGCAAAAACTGAGTACTGTATGCACAATGTTAGCTTAAAAATTGACAAGTCATTTGAACAAGAAAAGTTCAGCCAAATTATGGTTAATTAATTTAAATGAATCTTTGGAATATTTAACATTACCTAAAATATTCCTCTCAAATGAGTTGACACATTCATCATTTACATTAAAAATGATACAAATTTTTTTTTTTTAGAAATTATGAAAAAATATCCATCATTTGATGGACATGCTACATTATTTGAAATGAATCTTTTGTGATAAATTTTGGAATTTAATAAGCAGGATTTATTTGTTTGTAAAGTAATAGTTGATACTAACAGCTGCTATTGAGAGACCCAAGTCTTCCATGATGCCAGACTCAACAGGTGATGAGTAACCCGTCTGCAAAAATAATCAAAAATCACATATTATGTCAAAAAGTCGCCTGATCGTACGGCTGATATTCAGTCAAAGAAATTTATTTTGACTGAAGCTCTGAAAGTAAGTGGATGGAGTTGGTTTCACGCATCTTAATAAAATCTTCCACCAAAATTCGAACTTTGAGAGAGATATGAATTTAAAAATATATTTAGGTATATTAGGTAAAAAATATATTTTCGTCGACAAGTATTGATGCCACGTTATGAAACTATTCAGTTGTTAAATTACATCACTATCGGTAAATGATGATGCCTTATTTTAGCGTCTCATATAAAACGAAATTCCATCAATAATTTATCGTTAAATAATGGAATTTTTTTTTTTTGTGTCGATTAATATTCTATCGATAATTACTGATAGAATAAAATTATGTCACTAAATTCCGTCGTTATTTTATACTTGGAAGATTAAAATAAGCATATGCAAGAACTAGGAGATGAAGCAAAAAAACATAATTGAAACTTACAGCAAATCCATAGCAGAAAGAGCCGCATGTAGCTATCAAGGTGCTGAAAACAACAACTGCAGTGGTGCTCGAAGGCGGCTTCGCCGTGTCGCCGCCGCAGCAGCCACAGTCACAGCTAGTAGTGGTGGTGCATTAATGCATTCAGGCTTCGCTAGTAATCCTTCTTCCACACTTTGTCCTTCCATTTCTTTTTCTTCTTTCTGCAGCTTAGCTTTTAGAGAACTAGAGCTCTTATTTATATATATTGGAGGGAACCTTTTTTTTTTGGTTCTTTTTTTTTTTTTTTTGCCTTTTTGTGATAATTTGTTAATCATCACAATAAGAAATAAGAAGCACTTAATTATTTAATGATTGCTTCCATTAAGAAAGGGAATAGTTATTGAAAAAATCTCATCACAGAAGGTTAATCATTGGTTAGAATCTTGGTGAAGAACATTAAGAAAATTAGATGTAAATTATCTCTTTTAGACCTTATGACTTGAGCCAATTACACAATTAATCTCCTTATTTTTAAAAATTATTCAAAATATATCATGTTATTTGTCTGATTTTATTCATATATACTTAACCATTTTAGAGGAGTGATCAGGGTAACCGAACCACAATCGAACCGTTGATCAATCAAACCCAAAAATCGCAATAGAACCGGATGGGTCCAAATCGATTGCGGTTGATGTATTTTTCCAACCAATAATTGTATTATTTTTTTTTATATATACCTATATTGAGTATATGATTAATAATTAGTTAATTCACACAAACTCAATAAAATTTCCCATATTCTTAAGGTCGTATTTGGATTTGTTCTGTGTTTACAGTAACAGATTAATTATTTTAATATAATATATTATTATCCATTAAAAAAATATAGACTTTTAACTTTTGAGCAATAAATTCTCAAGGGGGGCCTGAGAGAGGAAAAAAATTATGTTTCTTAGTGAGGGTGATGGCCCTTATGTGACTGCCGGTGCCCACTATGTCTCATCGATGCCAAGTATTTTTTAGTTGAATCAGGGGGAACATATTATTTGCAGTCCCCAATGGGTGTGGCTTGGTGGTGTAGGGTTCAGGGTCTCACCTTGAGGTCTTGCTTCGAATCCAGAGGTGAACTTCTTGTAAGAGCCTGAGACAGCTGATGATTTTACCTGCACCGCGGTCCAAAATGGGTAATTTGATGTCGGAGTTTCCATCGTTTCTAAATATATATATATATATATAATTGCAGCCAAGGTTGAAAATGGTATCATGGCACATTACCCACACAATAAGCACAAGAGGTGTACACTCTGCCATGTCAGCGTTAAATTTAAGTAAATTAATATGGGGTTCTATTTTATGCGTGTGAATATATTTTTAATTATAAATTTTATAGTTTAATATGCCAATATTACTTATTATTATCTTCCTTGTAGTATAGCATAGGGGTGAGCAAAATCGGTTCTGATTCCACGCGGAAAAATCGGTTCCTAACTAAGTGAAATCGGAACTTATCTAATTAAATAAGGTACCATATTAATTAGTTCCAATTCGGTTCCGACCGATTCTAAATTACATTTTTCTTTATTATTGTCAAACTTTGAAAATGTAATTATTTCTCACACTTGAATATTACATAAAACTCTTGATAATTGTCCATACATAAATAAAATAATAAATAAACTGCATATTGTATATTATTTCTGACTTCAAATATGCATGATATAAAAAATCACCGGTACCGAGAGAGAAAAGAGAGAGAGAGATCGAAGAGCCAAAGCTTTGCCAGTGGCGAGAGACAACGAGAGGGGGAGAAAAGAAAAGCTAGGGCTATACTATCAGCAAATGAGTAGAGAGAGTTTGAAATTGAGTTTATATATCAGATGTAAAACGACGTTATTTTGAACCTAAATCGATTAGGAAATTTAGTTAAATTGAGTTTAAATTTTGTTCTGAAATTGATTCTAAATTCGATTCTCAAAATAAATTTCGATTCGATTAAATAGACTGGTTCCGGTTCCATCTATAACAAAATCGGAACCGGACCGTTTAAATTCGATTCTTCCTTTTTGAAATCGAAATCGGTCCAATTCCAACATATTCCGATTCCAAATTCAAAAAAACGATCCAGTTCCCGTTGGTGTTTAGCCCTAGTATAGCATGACCTTAAAAAAAAAGCGCTTTTAGTTTCAATAGGAATTCATTCAAGTAAAGAAGAACATAGCCAAATTTCTTCTCCTCCAAGAAGATAACTTAAATCATCTGTATATATAACTATTGGGGAATTAGTGTCATTAACTGAAATCAAACATGCATCAACAATCAATAAAAACCAGAACACATAATTAGATCTACACTAACATGTCAATTTAGACAAAACCAAAAACCTTGAAAATAAACAAAAGCCTGGAAAATCTGACGAAAACAAATGCTCCAAGTCGAGTTTCCCTATGTCCTTAAGAACTGATTAGTCCTTCCTCGGTGCTCTACGAATTTTATTACTAACGTTCTCCCAGGATAACTTGGATTCCTCTTGTTCAAGGGGCACTCCTTAACAAGATCTCGAACTATGATAATGATGGAACTCTCTCAGACTCTAAAACAAATATGTGAGACTTCTTACTTCTGGATTTCGGATTCTTTGAAAGAATATTGAAGGCTCCTTTAAATAAACATGGAATGGTGCCTTTGAGGGTACCTTTTGGTTTGAAGTGTAACTCTCACAATGGTAATCTCTCCCTTAAACCCTTTGGAGCCTAAAGGCATGTTCCATCAATTTAGAGAATGTATCTACATGTTAGTGTCTCCCTCATAGGGCACTACTCAAGGGGCATGACCCCCCTCCATCCATACTCTATATTTAGAGAATTTACAACAATAACTATCATGAAAGAATTTATCGAAAAGAAAAATCGAATAGAAAATAATTAGAATGAAGCAGTTAAACTATTTTTCTTTCTTTTTTTGCCATTTTTATTTTATATACAAATACCATATAAAAAAAAATATTAAGTGACATAAACAATGAAAAAATGTAATGGGCTCTGTTTTAAAACAGATTATAATGAGTGAGGATTAAAAAAAAAGTTCCAATCCCAATTATAAATAATGATTTGATATATTTCTCCACGTAACTAAATCCAATGAAAAATTAACAAACAAATAATGAAATTCAATGAGAAAGTTCAAAAAATTGGCAATTTTTAATAACTATAATATGCCCTCAAAAAAAAAAAAGGAGAATCTCATATCAATTCTATAAATTGGAATGAGTTTTTGGAAAACTCTGATATCCCTATGAATTGAAAAAGAAAATCAATAAAAAGAAATTAAAAAAATCGATTAAACTTCTTCACTTTAATAGAAACAATGTTATCATATTTTGTTGTTCTTCCTCCATGTTAGATAATGAAAGAAAGTTTTGAATTCATTGTATATCGTATTAACAATGATATGAGTCTTAATATAGACAATAGATCTAAAATATGAAAGAAATAATATTAATAATGGAAATATAACAATGTCGCAAATCTTAAGAATTGTATAATAATATCTTGGGGATTATAATCATATATTTGAGATCATTTCCACAATAATGAGATATTATTTCCTTAACTCCCCCTCAAATTCAAACTGGTGACGAAAGGATAAACTTGAGGTTGCATCTTGAAATCGGATATCGGAATCTTGAAACTTAGAGATAATTGAAGAACTTTAACCTACGAAGCTTGAAGGTAGAGCTGAAGCCCCAATGAGAGTCGAAGTCCAAAGGGAGAGCTGAAGCCCGAAGGAGCCGAAATCCCGAAATAGGTACCGAAGCCTGAAAGAGGAGAGTCGAAGCTCGAAATGAGAGCCAAACCTGAGAGAGAATGGGATCCCCAAGGATAGCCAATGGTGATGATAATGAGTCACATTCACGACGGTGATGAATCAAAGGCAAATAATGCACATTGATCGGTGAAATCACACAAGTAACTCAAGTGCACTATCGCTCAAGTAGTATAAAATATGATCCCACGATGACTTAATTTCTACTGTTGTTATTATTGATGCTATTTATTACAGGTATCTAATTGAGATAAGAAAGGAATGGTTTGTTGTAGGTTGGGGATGGTTTAACTAAATAAATAAATAAATAAAAATAAAAACAAAGGAAATTAAAAATAAAGAAGACAAAACATCTAGAGTTGTGAATCCGCCCAATATTTCTCTAATGATGAATTGATTTTCCTATACATGTGTAATAAATCAGTTGTTAACCTGGAACACGAAAATATGCAAAAGCCTCTCCGATGGTCGAATGCAAACACCCAAAGTAACCCAATTAACTATATTCCTATGTTACTTTGAGTATTCTTTCATCTGGAACTTGAATCACCACAATCCGATATCGGAGTAAAAAGTTATGGCCAAAATACGAAAATTGCGCAAAGTTGAAATTTCCGAAATTGTACTTCGTAGAAAAGCCATTTCAAGTTTCCAACCTCCAAAATCCAAATGTCAAGTCCAATTTTTGCCCTTCTTTGTTCCACATTTCGTCCTGATTGATTCCATTGAGCCCCGTTTATATTTTATCTGCAAAATAAACTAAAACACATCAAAACGTCCATAAAACTCGAGAAACCATACAAAATATTAAGTAAAATGGGTGGTAAATATTGATATATTTTTCACTCATCACACCCTCAAACCTAACATTTTGCTAGTCCTCGAGCAAAAAAAATAAAACAAAATGAAATAATCAACTAATACTAAATTAATCTAAGCCACTTTCGTAGGGATCACAGTTGCATTTAGCATATGCAACAAGCCTTTAAACCTCTAAGTGTCCCTAGTGGACGAGTTGTAGTCTCGTGAACGTTTACAACGACGATACCTACAAACATCAATTAAATACAATCAAACAAAAGTTAAGTGAAACAAAAGAAACAAACTAAAAATTCAACTAAAAAGTGTGATTATTATCCAAGTTAGTAATTGTTTTATTTCTTTCTAAATTACCAAATAAGTAAATTCTCACATTCTTTTACCATTTTCCATATATACAATTAACAAGGTATTAATCAATTCATTGTGTTCACAATATTCACAAGTGTAGTTAAAAAGAGAGTAATATTTTTGTTCTAAAATTATGTTAGAGTTCACACCTATTGGCAATGAAAGTTTATTTACAACAATAAGTAAATTTTTTTTAGCTTTACCGTTTGACGCAAACAATCAATGCTTACTGAGGCAAGATGTCCGATTACTAAGTAAAAGCTTTATTAAACTAGTTAAGTTCTACCGTTTGACGCGAACAACCACTACTTGTCAGGCAAGACGTCCGTTACTAAGTAGAAGCTTACTTATTATCTAACTAACTCAAGATGTACCGTTTGACGCGAACAATCACTGCTTTCTAGGCAAGACGTCCGGTTAATAAGTAAAACTTGGTCAGTATTATTTTATTTTTTATTTTTTTTGCTTTAAAAAAAAAAGATTTCACTGCCTTTAGGTGGTGGCTCTAATAAACTAGAGAACTGAATATTACAAAATTTTCACTTACAACCCATGTTCATGTGTTACAGTGTATGTTGATAATACCTGTCAAATGAGCATATGAAGCTCAAATTTAATCAATATTATGGAGAACTCACAAATTTAAAATGGAATAAACAAAAAATAACTTGTTGTGAATTAGATTGAGATACGTCTCAGGAGCGTGAACTTCTTACACAACTATCTTAAAACAATAATTTCACTTGGTTAGTCAAAAATTAAGCAAAAATAACAAACTAGACAACTAAGCAAAATAAAAACACAACAAAGAAAAATAAAAACCAAAAAATAACAAAACACAACAAAAAAATAATAACAAACTAGTCATCTATCTTCTCCCCCAACCTAAATGAGACATTGTCCCTAATGTCTTAAAAAGAAAAAGAAGAGTTTAAAAGACATAAATTGGTTAGTATACAAAAAGAAAACATGCACAAAACAAAACATAACATGTAGGAAATAACAAGATAATACATGCAATAATCACCCTCAAATCTAAACCTAGCATTATTCCCAATGCAATACACAACAAAGTAGAAATAAAGGAACAATATTACCATTTTAATTGCTTGATTTGTTAGACATCATTCCTTGATGGCTCTTGTTTTCACTATTAGATTGGTTTGTTTTGCTTTAAGTGCTTCGTCTATGAGTTTTCCTACAAAAAATAACACACAAAATTTAAAAACTCTACAACAAGTGTACACAAAATAAATAAATAAAAATAAAAATTTGCATGGGTTGCCTCCCTACTAGCACTAAATTTTACGTCTTCAGCCAGACGTGACTGAAGTTTGGCCTTCAGGGTGGCTTCAACGTGGTTTTAGACGTCCTACAGACGACAATGTCATGTGCGTTGCTTTTGAAGGGTCTCTTCCAACAATGAGGTGGCCAAAAAATTTTTATTTGACTTAGTGTTCGTGCCACCTTCTTGAACTTTGAATCCCCAGTGGTTTGTGAAAGGATTGACAGTATATCAAGAGGTCTCGTATGGTGCTTGACCTTGAATGGTTTTGCAATTCTGTCAAGCTTCTGGGCAGTGTCCTCAATATGTACTCCCCAATGCTGTGATGTTTCATCTTGTGTCATGAGATTTTCATTGATCCCACGTTTGCTCTTGTATTTGCCCTGCATCTTGTTCCACCATTTCTACACAGATGTATTTTAGAATTTTTGCATTCAACTCTTCATCTAACATCTGCGTAATGCATGCTCCATAAGTTTCAACCTGAGGATGTAAAGATATGTCTATCTGTAGGCCTTCATCCTCTGTGGTTGGTATGAACGGTTCTGGTAACTCTTCTGCTTGTTTCTCTTCACAGATGCAATCAACGACCAGATAAGTATCCAGATCAAATTGAGATTCTGTTTGTTCGGCCTCTTGAAATGATACATTAACTCTTGATACTTTTCAACCTCTTCCCTTGTTAAGGTGTCATCATGAAATATTTAGTACTCGAATGCTTCATCAGTATCATCAAAAAATGCTTCGTGAGATATGTAGCTCCGGTTTTCTATTAATTGTTGTAGGCACTGCATTTTTGCATGTAAGTCCCGATGATGAGTCTCATTTGGAGGCACTACCTTTTAAGTCGTGGAAGCCGCGAGAAACAGACGTCGGAAGGGAAAAGATGGAAATCAGTACTTTGTCGAATTTGACTCGCTTGTTTAGCTTCGGGCTCGTTGGTGGACCTCCGTTTTAAAGCACCTTTAGCCTAAAAAACCCGCAAACACTTAACCTTGTCCCAAAACCCCACATCTAGCCCACACACACACCAAGCCCACCATCAAAAGCCAACCAAACCCACCAACCAAAGACCACACGCCCAAGCCTTGGCCCACACTCCCAAGCCCACTTAAGACACATCCAAATTAATTAAATATATATTTAACACATGTGTAATTAAATAAAACAAATAAAATCTAAATAATCACCTATCAAAAT
>SKCR01050828.1:0-47671 GCA_019454045.1 Zanthoxylum bungeanum | reverse complement strand
ACTTCCCATTATGGAATTCGATTTAATTATTGAATTCTCATTTTCCGTTGGGGATTACGGTATTACGCAAAGTAGTGGGAAGCACTACGGGTTAAAAATTCATAATTAAGGTAGTGTGTAATATTATGAAAATTGTCGCTTATGTTTTTCCTTATTTTATTATTTAGATAGAATTAAACTTTTATCCACTGCATGCATATTTTATATATGTTTTCTGACTTTACTTATTGTTGCAGATTTTTAGAATAGGTTCTAGATTAGAATAGATTATGATATAATCATTCTAGATAGAATAGTTTCTTATGCAATAAAGATTGACATGAATTGGTTCATGTCTCGAGATTCTTCACTGGCATTAAGAAAACCCCATTAGGTATTTGTTTATTTGATAATGACGTTTCTTGGCTTTAGTGACATTTACAGGTCACGTGTCAGATATTATTTACTTTTCAATTGTTTGCAAATGTTGTAAATAGTTGAAGGCAAATTATAAAGCTAAAGAAAAGAGATGCGTATAGTTGTGTGTAGAAAATATTGATACTCACAATACAACAACTATAAGTATTGGATATCAGATCTCCCGTCTAGTTATTTAAAATATTGTTGAATGATTGTTTTGATATTTGATATCAAAACTTACGACTATTGGATAGTTACTTGTTCTTTATAAACAATTATTACATATTTTTAATATGACTAGTAGTGTCATTTGGTGTATCTTCGGGAAAGTTTTTGGGGTGCATGGTCAGTGCTCGGGGTATCAAATCAGACCCTCATAAAATCAAGGTTGTATTGGATTTAAATCCATCGAGGACGGTTAAAGAAGTGCAGAGTTTAATAGGTCGGGTGGCAGCACTAAACCGGTTCATTTCTAAGGCCACCGATAAGTGTCACGCCTTCTTCCAACTGATCAAGAAGGCTAAGAAAGAAGTCAGTTGGACGACTGAATGCGAGGACCCATTCCAGCAACTGAAAAAGTACCTGGCCCAATAAATGGGACATACATATATTGATGGTGATTTCCTGACCCGAGAAAAGCAAAAGTGTGAAGAAGGGTACATAATAAATTTCCACTTCCTGAAAGAGGAAAGAGGGCCCAAGCCCGAGGCGTAGAAGATCGTGAGGGAAGAGCTAGAACTGACCTGATATAAAGACATAAGATTCGAAAGAACTTGAGCATCCGTGCAGGCCGACCTGACCCGACCCGATTGAACAGGTCGATCATTTCAGTTTACATTCGATCATCTTAACTTGCTGACCCAAAGAGGTAGGTCAGGGTAATGACATTATGTTTAAGTCCGGATGACGTAAGTCCTAAACGGAAGTTTGGGTATCCCAAGCATTGATAAGAATAGAAGTAGGCCAGGGACTGATGGGACGGAGCAGATCTGCAAGTTTGTTGACTGACACACGCTATAGCATTGGAGTGGTTAGAATACAGGCTGACAATATGGCATAATGTGTAGCAGTTACGAACAGTGGCATGGTTTAAAGAGATTCAGGTGGCAGATTGTAGGGGTGTCAGGTGGCTGGGCTATAATCCATAGGGTAATTGAGGAATAGAGCCTAAGCAATAATGACTTGGTAACGTGGGTGACGTCACCAAGTTAGCGAAACAATGTATTTTGTCTTAGTATATAAAAGAGTTGAGAGTTAATTGTAGAGGGTTGATCAATTTTATTCAAAAAAATCACTTGTAACTTGTAATAGAGAAAAAAGAATTTCGAGCTAGAGAAAGAAAAGAGATCGATCAGACCCGAGCCAGTAATAAAAATTTCATTTTTCCTTGTTTTCGTGGACGTAGGTTGGATCCATTCCGCAAAACCACGTTAAATCCTTTGTCTTGTCTGTTGTTTCTATCTTTTGCCAAGTTTGCATTTGGTTCCCAGCAAAACCAAACAAATTCACAGTTGATGAGGTTTGTTCGATGAGTGATTTTCCCGAATTAACCCTGAAACGAAAAACAGCCGTCAACAAGACATATTTAATTTACATATATCAATATTTCTTGCTTTTCAACAGACATCCATCATAATTCTCCTTTCCATATTTATTTATCTGCAGACCCTATGGTATAAGCTGTAATATTCACTTGTTTAGATCCCTTTAATTTTTTTAATTGTATTTTTTTCATCTTCTACCTTCTTATATGTTTAAAGAAATATCGAAACTTACTAAGTATTAAAAAATATATTTAAAGCAATACAGAGATAGTATAAATTATAAGGGGAGATGAAAGGAATTGAGAGAAACCAATTAAATGACGGTTTTTTGGTTACTTTAATTTATGGTATATGAAGAATTTGTAGCTAAAAAAAAAAAAAAAAAACATTTTTCATCTTCAATAATAGTTTATAAATTTAATATTTAAGTCATTAATTCAAGCTCTCTGAATCACCCATCTCAATTCAATGAATACCTATCATTTTCTTAGAAGCAATGAGGGAGCTGTATTTCTTCAGCTTTTATAGATTATTAGCAAATAACTCGCGCGATGCACGACTCATTTTGTTAGAGACAAATATGATATATATAATATGTAAAAAATAAAATTAATTAATATCGTACATTTAATTATATTTGTATATGCAATGTAATTTCTTTAACATTCTTCCAAATTAACAAATGCAATCCGCTTTATAACTTTTTATTGACAAAGAATCTCTTAGTGAAAGTATAGATTTGGCTAGTTTAGAAATACTTTTATAGTTAACTTAATATAACTTATAACTCTTGAACTTCTACTAATAAATAAATGAAAGTTAATGAAGAATGTGAAAAATTTAAACATTAATAATTCATTTGAAATAAATACGTACACACATTTAATTAACAAACTTTCAATCATGAATAATATAAGAAAAAAAGAGTTAGGAGAATGAAAGTTTAATATTGAAGAATATAAAAAGTTGAAACATTAATAACTTATTTGAAATGATATGTATTTAATTAACATATTTTCAATAATTAATAATTTTGGAAAATAAAAGGTTTGGAGGATCTGGAAAAATAAAATATTAGTGGTGGAAGAATATGAAGAGTTATATATTAATAATTTATTTTAAATATTAATAATTCATTTTAAATATTAGTGATTCATACGCCTACGTAGACAACCTCAAAGATGAAAACGCCTACGTGGACAACCTAAAAAAAATCATTTCTCAACTTTTATATAGTATATAAATATATAGATTATTAAATTATATGTGATGACTTAAAATTAATGTTAAATTAATTCAATCCAAATGAATTAATTGACACATATATTAGTCATGTATATATCACTATAATACAAAGGCATTGCAAACTCTCTCTTTAATCCATGTAGTTTTTGGCTCCTTTCTTTAATTTGGGAAAAAAAAAACAATCAATAATGGTATGGATTTTGTGTAATACCTCATTTCTTTTATCACATTATTATCTTCATTATCTACAAACTTAATCAAACCCCACAATCATATTATCATTACTTAAAACACGTTTTTATGTCTCCAATTTATCAAAACCAAACAAAACCATATACCTCACCCATAACCCTACCAACAACCATAAATTCTATTAATGCAACACCTAAGCTTTTGTTTTGTTTTTGTTAAGATCCAAAGATGAGAGGGTGAGGAGTGTATTGAAGATAATTTCTAGGGAGATTTGATAGCACTTCTAGAGAATTTTAGAGAAAGAAACCGAAACCATTTGAGAGAGAAATATTTAGAGAGAGAAAGTCTGTCCAGAGAGAGAAAATACTTCGTTCGATATTGTCCGATCTCTTTTTCCAGCGAGTGACCACATCTGTAGAATTTCCTCGACGAGACGAAGCCAACGCCGACGGTCTGACAAACTAACTCATCCTCAAGCGCTCTCACGCGCGTCCCACGCACCGCTGAGTCGCCTGCTCACGCACCCCACGCACCGCTGAGTCGCCTGCTCACGCACCCCATGCGTGTACGACATCCCCCAGACCAGAATCTTTTCCTCATTGAGATACACAAGTTGGACATTTCGTTTGCCCAAATCGGACCTTTGATTGTTGAGAAACGAGCCAAAATAATAGTTATCGTTGTTTGACCGATCGTCGGTAACCACCGTGCTTCAGCCATCACCACCACCATCATTGTGATCCTTGAGATGTATACTGACTAATGGTTCCTTCATTGCGAGATTTGGAGGTCGTTGGAGCTTGGTACGTGATTATTACTATTTTGGGGTGTAAACGTATGATTTTGAAAGTTTTGGACTTAATTGCATATTAGCATGATTATGGGGGTAAATCTATAAATTCTATTTTTCAGGGGTTAATAAGTAATATTTCAGATTTTTAAGACTATTTGGACATAGTAGAAAATTTTTGGGGTTAAAATATAAATTTAGAAAGTTTAGGGGTAAAATCATAATTTTAAAAAAGTTGAGGGACCTTATCGTAATTTTATATTTTTCAGATTCTTAGCGAGGATATAGACATATAAGGACTTTTGCATGAATTGAGGTAAGTACAACACACGATGATTCCCTTAACATAATTATTTGTTGATTGATAGTTGTTGTGAAAGTCTATATATATATTGAGTTATTGAAAGCATGAGAAATATGAATCCATGATTGTTGAGATGAGATTGATGGATTGAATATGAGATGTGATTGTATTGGATGATGTGTGTTGTTATGTTATGCTGCCGGATTTGTATAATAATGGTCAGAGATGAGATGAGATGAGATGTGATGAGAGATTATGCGAGATGATATGGTGGAAAACCTTGGGAGTTGTGATGAGGTACTCTCTCATTGGTTTCAACCCACTTACACATTCATGCGAGATGATATGATGGGAAACCTTGGAAGTTTGGTAAGGTACTCTCCCATTAGTTTCAATCCACTATTATACCGGACCCGGATTAGCAGCCATGTTTGATGGATGTTTGTACTGTTGTGAGAATGGTTGCTTGAGATGATATTATATTATATGTTATTTTCATATATTATATTATATTATACTTGCATATCCATATTTTGTTGGTGAGGTCATGTTGAGAGTATGAATGATTTACTTACTGAGCTCTTTAAGCTCACCCCTCTTTTCCCAAACATCTCAAGTAGTTCGCCAGCACAGCAGTAGCAGTACCAGGATTTGATCCACGTACGACAGTCGCTTTTCGGGTTGGTCCAGACATTTAAGATATTATTTTCACATTTTTAAGATTTGTGTTGTAAATCATAATATTAGAGATATTATGTAAGGATTTGCTAATTTGTAATCTAAGAAGTATTATTTGTGCATATTTGTTTAAATTGTATGACATGCAGAATGCTCGAACTAAAGAGGTCCGCGAACCCTTTTCTAGGATTGGGTCCGATCTAGGAAGGGGGTCGTAACATTTTGAGATATTGTTAATGTAGTTATTAGTTCAGAATTTAATTTACAAGTTAATTTATGGCTACTAATTAAAATTAGTAACGAACAGATATTGAAGTCAGAGAGATGGCTTTTGGGTGGGGGTCGTTGGATGAGAGGGAAATTCATTTTGGAAAAATTATTCAGTGATATTAAACATATAATTATTTTGTAGAATTAAGAGTTGATTTGAACAGTTATGGAGCAGCCCAACATATTTAGTGTGTTGCAATTGTAGCAAATAGCATTTTTATGTCCAGTCCTTTATAACATCTGTTAGTTGGATTACTGAATTTTTGAAAGTAATGATCAACCAATTTGATTTGAGTTGTGATTGGTTAGTCCTACCCTAAGATGAAAGAGGGTCTGGATTGAACATTGAGCTAAGAGGCTTTTGATTAATATAATAATTTTAATTTATTATTTTTATTTTGATAAATGTCGCACTTTTTTTTTTTTTTTTTGAAAAAGATAAATGTCGCACTTAGTTCTTCATCTATTTGTAGAATCTTATTCTCTTAAACCGTTCATTTACGTATCAAAATTATGTATTTAAATTATAATACATAATGAAATATAAATATATGCTATCCAAATAAACCTGCACATCACGCGGGCTCCTGACTAATTTAAATATATTCATGTGCCAAGGACTCGAGGTCTTAAAATGTCTCGAAAAAGATCATGATATAAACATTCTTATTCCTATTTTTTATATTTTTCACAAAAATTGTTTGCAAATTTTGAACTCATAAGTCGTGATTAAACTAATAATAAGTTAATATTTGATCATCGTGCTAGACATCTTCATTTAAATGAATTTTTTTTTTTTTTTGTCAACCACAATTTAATTATGTCTTTAAATTATAATACATAATGAGATATAATTATATGTTATCCAAATAAACCTGCACATCATGTGGGTTCCCGATTAGTGTAAATATATTTATGAGTCAAGGACTCAAGGTCAGAATGTTTCGAAAAGATCATGATAACACATTCTTATTCATATTTTTAATTTTTGCTCAGAAAAAATTATTTCCAAAATTTGAACTCATAAGTCGTGATTAAACTAATAATAAGTTAATATTTGACTATCGCGCTAGACACCTTCATTTAAATGAATTTTTTTTATTAACCACAATTTAATTATGTATTTAATTAAAATACATAATGAGATATAAATATATGTTATCCAAATAAACCTGCACATCACGTGGACTCCCGATCAATTTAAATATATTCATGTGTCAAGGACTCAAGGTCTGAAGAATGTTTCAGAAAAGAACATGATATACACATTCTTATTCCTATTTTTTAACTTTTTCACACAAAAAAAAAAAAAAATATTTCCAAAATTTGAACTCATAAGTCGTCACTGAACTAATAATAAGTTAATATTTGACCATCCACTTTCATTTAAATGAATTTTTTATTTTTGTCAACCACATTTTTACATACGAAGATAAAAAAGAAAAAGATGACTGATATCTTCTTCCAATTTATTTTTTACATAAAATTTAAACACACTAAAAAGTGGAAACTTTTTCATTCCATCGAAGGTCGATCGATATTTGATTATTACATTTGTTATTATGAGATTGGACAGCAGCATGCAAGTAACAGCTGATCACATGAACATAGCTAATAATACATATGATGCAATCATTATGATCAAGAGACTTGATGTACCAAATGGCACCACTTTTGCTCCATCACTGCTGCTTGTACTTGCCTTATTAGTATCTGATTTTGAACTCGAATCAGGGGAAGAAGAAGATGATGATGTTGTTGTTGATCCTGACGTGGCAGAACCAGAAGTTGGTGAAGCATCTGTTGTTGCGGTTGTGCTGCTTGAATCTGGACCTGCTTCTTTAAAAATCTTTGCATCTGCTGAATCTGGTGCCAGGTTCAATAGTTCTACAAATATTATCAGACAAACAATCAACTAATTAATGTTACAAACAAGTATAAATGGCACAAGATCAGCACAGCTCACCCATTTTATAATGAGATCTTATACGTACTGGGGCAATTGGAGACACTGGCATCGATACTGCAAGCAGCAGGCATCTGAAGTGCCAAAGTTTTATTGATAGGAAGGCCCAAGGAGGGATCAGTGCTCTCTTTGATGAGAACACACAAGCACTTGGGCTTGCTGGATTTGAGTTTCTGGGTATCTTGGCAGCACTCGGGTGTCGGCTTCTTTGCTGTGCCACTCACAAACGGAATGCAAGATGCAAGACTCGTGAGCTGATCAGCACATTCTTTCTCATCATCTGCAATTGTTGCTATTGTTGCCACTGTCAATGAAGCCATTAAAATGAAAAACATTGTCACTTTTTTGTCTCTCCCCATTCTAGTGGCGCTTTTGGATTATTATTCAGGAGGAAATATTTTCTGTTTGTTATTTTTTTCATCTGGGCTTGAATGGGTATATATACACCCAGAGGTAGTTAAGTTAGGTATTTATTATTATGACTTTTCCCTCCCTTATCTTCTTCTTTTAAAGATTCCTTGAGAAATGGTATTCCACTTTCCAAAGGAAGCAAATAAATTCAATTGATTGAGCTTATTGCGTTTCCCAATGCCATCTTTTAACAATTTTCAGGTTCACATTTTGTATTTTGTATTTAGTGTTTTGAGATCCGATCAGTGATCAAGAGGTTTAATGGGTCAATAATTCGATTGGTTGAAGTATTTCAAAAAATCTATAGAATCGGCCTATATCATATATACTTTTGTTTAATTAAAAATTATAAAAAAAAATATTAAATTTTATTTTTGATTTTAAAAAAATTTGAACCGGTTCGGTCTGGTTCACTAATCTACCCGATTTTTATTGATTAATCATACCGAACTTATGACTGGTTCTCGATTCGACCGGTCCTACTTACCGGTCCAATTTTCAAAACAGTATTCATAATTCATTTTGTGACCTTTTGTTTGTATATGCTTACAAAATTATATCCATATTAAGAATTAGTTGGTATCATGCGCGAGGAGTGGGTTAATTTAGATAATATTCCAACGGTTATTATTAATCTATATTGTCAGTTTATATATAGTCCCATTTTGCAAAAGCAGATCAATACAAAAATAATGCCAATAATTAATTCAAGTAAAAAAAAAAATGAATGGTCCAACTTCCAGTAAATTAATTAAAAAAATTATTATGAACAACTAATAAAAACACATGAAAATTAATTGGAGACTTTTATAATAAACTATAATAGATACTAGTTCACATTTCTTTTAAATAATATTTTATAGATGAATTGCAGATGATATTAATACATGTGTTAAATATTTATGTTTACCATTTTTTATCCGATAATATTTAACATGATAAAATGATATTATTGAAAGCTAAACTGAACCTGTGTGATTGGATGTTGAATATCTAAACTGAACATGCATGAGCTAAACTTAAGTGTCTGAGCTAAAAATACATGATCTGACTCTGAATACTAAGCTAACATGCATGAGCTGAGCCTAAATGCTAAACTGAGCCTGAAATGAAAATGCATGAACTGAACCTGCCTGAATGCTACATGCATGCTACATTAATGACCTGAACATGACATGACTAACATGAGAACATATAATGCTTCTTGATGCATGCTATTTCCAAACCACCCAAACCCGTGACAAAACCATCATAAACCCGTGGTGGCTTGGATCTATCCTAACCATGCATGGATCATGAAAGATGGGTATGGCTACATGAGCTACAATCTATAAACCTGAAAGTAACATGAACTATCTAACCTAATTATTGACATGACCTGAGCTATCCCGACATGCTTGAGGATACGTGACCTGAACTGGTATCATGATTTGCAACCTAATGACATGTTGACCTGTTCTGAAACTATATGCGATGTCCTGAAGACTACATGAATTGATTCTGAAAACCTGAGCTGGATATGCTTCCACTAAACTTGAAAGCTAAACTAAGCATGTATGGCAGAGAGCTAATTACCTGAACTGTAACTACATGATCTGAACATGCATAACTCTGGACCTAAACTATAAGAATTGAACATGACCTGCAGATACGCTGCAACTACATGAGCTGGACATGACTATTTGGAAACATGACATGAATGCATAACTCGTAAAATGGTACGAAATGCATAAACATGAGAATTGTAATTGAGATTATGTAAATCATATGCATGATCTATGAACTGGGTTACGTGCTGAAATCATATAGCTTATATATGAAATCATAAACATGATATAAAATTCATAAACATGGCTACATAATTAACTCTTATAAAATCATATTCATAAACTGAAAATATTCACCAGTATAGTGGCTAGGGGGAGCTGAAGCACTACTTAGCGGGACTTGGCACCGCGTAAGTATAGGAATCTGAGCTGTAATTGGACTGCTAAGCCTATTGGGGTGATCGATGCCCCATAGATTATCTGATCAAACCCGGGACGCTAAAGTTGAGGGGACGACCCTAGACAGATGGTTTAAAAACCGTACAAATATTTATAAAATCACTTTTTAAAACATAATCTGGATTTCATAAAATTCATTTATGAAAATCTGTTTCATAAACATTAAGTCTGAAAACTTAATCTGAAATCTAACATGCATGACATGACTAACCTGGGTCTGACCTGACTAACTTGTAAACCTGAACTGACATGGGTATATGAGCTGGAATCCTATAACCTGAACTGACATGAAAATGACCTGGCTGACTTGAAATATGATCTAAAACCTATAATGTGAACTGACCTACTTAACATAGTGTGGGGGACTCTTAAGACATAACTAACTGAATCCTAAATCTGAATACATAACATTATCTTGAAATGCATACTGAAAACCTAAGTCATGAACTGGTAATTTGAACTAAAGCACTAATGAGATTTGTGAACTGAAATATATATCTAATGACATGAGCTACAAGGTAAATGAATTGCAAGAAAAGAATTTCATAAATTAAGAATACAAACTGAGAACATGGCATGAGATCATAAGCAAAGCATAATCAAATGGCATAATTGGAAACAAATGAACTGAGAGCTTCAAATAAATCACATGATCTGAAGACATAAATTGGAACTAGAATCAACAAAGAATAAACAACTGAAAAAATGGAAAAGAAAGAAATTGGGAGGAAGTATCCACTCACAAACAGACTTCCGCTGTCAGCGTATCTGAATACTGTCGTAAGAAACTTGCGAGGTGTCTAACAGAAGACATGTGTCCAAGTATGATTATCATACTCGAACGTAGACCTGACGTCCGCTGTCAGCGTGTCTGAACATGCCGTTGAACTGCTCCATGCTGCCCTTTTTTAAATTTTTAATTTTTTAAAATAAAATTATTAAATTTCTCTTAATAACATTAATAAAATAGCTAGTTTGGGGGAAATTTAGGTATCACGAAAATAATCTAAAAATATATAAATATGGATCATACTTCATTTTTTCAACACATCAATTCTCAATTCTCTCAATTTGTTTAATTCTCTCATGTTCAATTTCTCCAATTGATTTAATTTTGGAATTCTTCAATATTAACAAAAAATGACAAGCTCATCTAAGAACATTATATCCAACGTGTCAACCCAAGAGTGCGGCCAAAGCATCAGTATACGGAGAAGAGAAGTTAAGTATCAATCTTCCGATATTTTCAAAATTTATTTTCAATTAGTCAAGACTGAAAATGAAGGTTCAAGAGCAATATGCAACTATTGTGTTCTATCTTAAAAATTTACTGGCAGCTATGACAATATGAACAAACACTTGCATAGACATCATGCTGTTGAAATTATTTATAAAATGATTAAAGTAATTTTTGATTAATATGGTTTATTAGGTAAAATTTTAACAATTAGTTTTGACAATGCATCTGCAAATACTGCATTAATTAGAGATTTAAAAGAAATAAGCCAACCAAATTCAGGGGGTCAATTTTTTCATGTTCGTTGCATATGTTATGTCTTTAATTTATATGTTCAAGATGATCTGACTTTTTTAGAACATCACTTTAATCCTTTTAAGATTGCACTTAATTATATTTGGTCATATTTTAATGTCAGGAGAGAATGGGCCAAGTTTTGTAAATTAAATGGTGTTAAATCAGTATAATTTTCAAGAGATGTTCCAATTCATTGGAATTCAACTTATTTTCTTTTAACTCAAACTTTTCAATACAATGATGTATTATATAGTTTTTTTCCTCAACATGTTCAACATATAACACTTTTGCCTAGTCAGTGGGATATTTGTGAAAAAATTAGAAATTTTAAAAATTTTTAATGATGCAACAAATATTTTTAGTGGAGTTTATTATCCTACAATAAATTTATTTCTTGTTGAATGTTTGAATATTGTTGGTACTCTATATGAACATGCCGAAAGTTCAAATGTTAATGATATTATTTTCATTGAAACTATTGCTGTTATGAAGAGAAAATAATTGACTTATTTTAAAGACATTTCATTGTTTTATCTTATTGTCACAGTTTTTGATCCTATATTTAAATTAGAAGGTTTGAATAGTGACTTACAAACTTACTATGAATTTTTAGGAATAAATGATAAAATAATGTTAGAAAAATAATAGATGGAATAAAAAATAATTTAATAGATTTATTTAATGATTATGTCAGCAGATATAACTTGCAATCATCAGGACAATCTAGTAAGTAGCGAACCCATAATACATTCAAGACTTAGCATATGTGATCGTTGGTTACTAAAACGAAATAAAAAATATAAGGAAACCACGACTAACAACTCGAAATTGGATAATTATTTATCAACTAATTTCGAGTTTCCTTCTAAAAGTTTAGTAAGTAAAAATTTTCAAGTACTTGACTGGTTGAACCGACATCAAAATGTCTATCATATTTTATCAATTATTGCTAAAAGATGTGCTTACAGCACTTGTTTCCACCGTTGCGGTTGAACAAGCATTTAGCTTATGAAGCAATATTGTGGAAGCAAGACGGTATTCATTATATCAAAGAACTTTAGAAGCAACAACATTTGGGGATGATTGGACTCGAGCTGATATGAGGCAACAAGAAGATGTCTTCAATGACTTTGAAGACTTGTTCGATAATGTATATGCAAATGCAAGCGAAACGAGAGTTGAATGATCAACAACATGCACAAATAATGATGATGAGTAAATGATTATAATGGGGAACTATCTAAAAAATATAATAGAATTACGTGAGATTTAATTCCTCCCACCCTAAGAGGATACGTAGGCAACTTAAATTTTTTAGAAATTTAAGTTAAAACTCTTTTATTTTATTTTAAATTAATGTAATATAAATTCAAATTACTAATTTCAAATAAAAAATTTCAAATCCCATTTTTATTTTTAAAAAAATTTAAAATTTAATTTTTAAATTAATTATAAAAAAAAAAAAAAAAAAACTGAACCAAAATTGTCCTGTCCAATTTCAATTTTGATTCGATTCCAATTTTCGGTTCCACATTTTTATGAAACCGAGAACCAGAAACCAAACAGTTAGATACCGAACCAGTGGCCGAGTCAGCCCTTCCCCTTTCTATCTTTTTTGCAATAGTATTAAACTTGACTCTTGTTATTACCACCGGGAAAATTCTATTTTGCGGGAAACAAAACGGGAAAATTCAACCTCTTTAACTAAAATCCTCTGATCTTTCTTGTAACTGCAAAGCAAAGCTTTCTCTTAGTTCTCTCTACATTTGCAAAGCCCGATATGCTATGGAGATGTAGAAGGAGCTTTTTATATACGGCACAATGGAGCCAAATCTTGAAAACTGTACCCTTTATGTCAGTTCACCAAATTTCATCACCAAAAGCGGATGCAGCACATCATGATTTTCGAAATAAGAGTAATTTTATTTTTCTTGCTCCTCATATTACGAAAATTATATTATGTGTCGGGTATATGTCATCTCTCTCACAGCAGGCGGACCCCACAACTGTGCGGGGCCCGCCTGCTGTGAGATAGATGGCATATACACCCGTCACATGATATACCACCTCCTCATATTGTGCATTCAACTTTATTAAACTGCCCTTCTGATTTGATTGCTTTGATTTTTTTTATTTGGTATGCAAAGCAACGCGATTACTTTCATGATGTTCAATCATTTGATCATATGATTAGTGTGGTTACTCGTTTGACCGAACGGTGTGAGACTGTGATAGGAATTTTGAGTGAATTAGAGAGTGTTGGGTTTGTGACAAAGGCAAAAACTTTCTTGCTTTTGTTGAGGATTTATTGGCGTGGAAAAATGTATGGAATGGTTTTAGAGGCTTTTGACGAAATGGGTAGATTTGGTTTTACGCCTAACACGTTTGTACGTAATATTGTCATGGATGTATTGTTCAAGCTTGGGCGTGTTGATGTCGGTATTAAGGTTTTGAAAGAGACCTACTTGCCGAATTTCTTGAGTTTTAACACTGTATTGTGTAATTTATGCCGGTGATGAGCGGAAAATATATCAATATTTACCGCCCCTTTTACTTAATATTTTATTTAGATTCTCGGGTTTGATGAACGTTTTAATGTGTTTTAGTTTATTTTGCAGATAAAACAATATTGAGACTCAATGAAATCATTTAGGACGAAATGTGAGTCAAATAAGGGCAAAAATTGGACTTGATATATTAATTTTGAAGATTGAAAACTTGAAAGGGCGTTCTAACGAAGTGCAGTTTCGGAAATTTTAATTTTGAACAATTATCGTATTTTAGGCATAACGTTTTATTCTGATATCGGATTGAGCTGATTCAAGTTCCACATTAAAGAAGACTCAAAGATCTACAACTTTGAAGAACAAAATAATTTCGAATTCTAAAGATTTCATGACCGAAATTGATGTAACATCCAGAAGTGTGTTATGCGTAATTATTAAAGTCATTTTCAAAGCAAAAAAATAAAAAAATAAAAAAATAATAAAAATAGTCAAGCTCCCACCAAACATGATAGAAATTAATAATGGATTTGGTGGAGCAATTAGTGGAGCAATTAATAATGGATTTGGTGGATGATTTGATGGAGGCAAAATTTTGTCTATAAATACCAAGTCATTTCATTTGTAAATTGATACTTTCTTCTTTGAAATTCCTTAAGAATAACTAAGAAGATTGTATCTTGTTTGTTTATTTAAAGCTTTCAGTAATTAATTTCCGCTTTCGCACTTTCTTTTCTTTACTTCTCAGTCTTTACTTTCTGCAATTTACTTTTACGCACAATATTTTCCTTTCTTTGCTTTTCAGTTTTTACTTTTTACGCAATGAGGAGGTAACTCCCCCTTGCTGGGGTAAAAGGTAAAGCTTTTATTATTGCTATTTAGATTAATCTCCCTTAATTATAATATAATAACTATTTAAAACCTGACTTAACAAGGATACTGTTGGGAAGCGACCGCGAGTGCGCGGCGGAAAATTAAAATTATTATGCCGATTTCCTTTTGCCGAAGACCCATTTGTTTTTATTATTCTACAAGCATAGGCATGTTACTATATATTCTAAGCATAAAACTCATAAAACATGCAAAGAACATAAACCTAAACATACTAACTATCATAAGAACTCTAATTAAAATAAAGAAAGAAAAATACTTACTTGAACCGAAGACTCCTCAAGTCCTCCCTCCAATCTACAAGATTTTCTCGAACTTAACAAGCTCTTCCACATTCCAAAGAGCCACCCAAGTGTGTGGCCTCCAAAAATGCACACACCAAAGGCAAAACTCAACGGCAAGACTACGCCTCGAGTGCACGAGTATTTTGCCATTGGTGCTAGCCTAGGCAAATACCTCAAAACTTTTAACTCGAGGTTCCTCTAGTCAATTAGACTTAAGGATCATTAAAATCAGTGGCTTACTCTTAAACTTTAGAGTTGCTCACTTATATAAACCCAAGATATGAAAGCTTTTGGTGTAAAAAATTTGTGAAGAATTCTTTGGGTTTATATAGTGCTCCAAAAGACAACAACATTAATTAAGAATCCGATGTGGGATAAAAGCTAATTTAATCTTAGCCATTGGATCTTAATTTAGTGGTTTAATGAGATTATAAAACCCTAATAAGAATTTGGGCCGAATTGGAATTCAAAACAAATAACAAAAAAAAAATTACTATTCATGTGAATAGTATTTTTTTTTATTCCAATTCCCAAAGTGCCCCTATCGTCATTCACCAATCCCTAAGCCACTATGGAATCTCATAAATGATCTGTTCAATAATTAAACACATTGAACCATTTATGAACAATTCCTACAGCAATCATATATGCTGTTATATTTGTACTGTGCACTGTTAACCATTGATTTCGACTTTGTTGTGTGTGACCTTTTGGGTTCCCCTCAAGTTTGACATGAAATGAATCGTGATAATTTAATCGAACATAAATTATCCTCCGATCAGATGGTCGTTCGATTTCAATGACCAAGGTTGACATCTAGCAACATGCCAATGCCCCTCAAATGAGAAGGAAAGATATATATACTCATTCTGTATGCGATTTACATATGATACGGTCCATCGCCTCACTGTATCACTACCTATTGACATAGGGTACGGAAAGTGTCTACCCATATGGTCAAAGGTATGATGTTGATAGTGTCATGAATCGTGCTAACCCAAGAATCTCCCATGATTCTTCCGTTGTGGCCACAGTCTCAAGCACTGATCACACATATCAACCCGAGAACTGGAATACTACTCTTATAAGAAAATATTATCCGAGAGAGTGCGATTCTCTGTTGTATCTTTACAAACTTCATGTGTTTCAACAAATGACCCAATCATACCCTTATGATCGGATCTTTTGAACCGGGGAAGGAGAATGTCAAAGTTATTTGATCCACACATAAGATTGTAAAGACCTCAAGTCTAAGGACTAGTCATATAATCGATACATGAAAGTTCTCACAGACACATGGGATAAACACTCCATATGAAAACTTTCGGCGGTCAGTTCGATGGACACGAGCAACTCATACATCCATGTGATACACCAAGTGGACGGATCTCCGCTAGTAGCCTATGAGATCGGCTACCCCACTTAAGGGCGGATCATATCATCATGCTAGTCTCTCCGCTTTGTGAACGCCCAGATTATTCACAAAACTACGACTAGGAACATTTAAGAGTAATGATTCTCATAAGGCGTGGAAGCCATCGTCTTATTACTCCAAGGGCTTTATTACAGTGTTGATAATTCATATAAGTTATGTAAGACACGTATAATAAAGATTGTCATTTTATTAATTAATGAAAATATTACAAATACATGTACATATAGCCCATCCACAAGTTGGGTATAGGGCATATCCCTAACTGTTGGACAATTATGACCCATAGCGTCACTATATGTACAGATCATGGTGTTGTTGTACAAATTAACTATGTGACAAAGGAGATTGCTCTCTTATCATTTGTGATTAGATCACCAAGATATATAAATGATAGGAGGTCCCTATGATTTGTTCCTGGATTGAGAATGATATGAGACAGTATCAGTCCACGAAGGATAAATCATTAAATATCCCTAGTCAGAGTATTATCGAGATTGGACATCGATAAATGCGTAAAAGACTAGTATTACACTTGTGCCCGTTTGTGAGGGCACAACGACATAGTTCTCATATATTTGGGTATAGGATACTCTTGCAAGTGTAATAGGAGGTTGTGTTTTACCGATGGTACGGGAAACAGCTTCGCTATGGATAGACCCCATCGGGATTCCATTGGTAGTATGACTATGTGTCTATGGAAGTCCGAAATCAGGGTAGGTGTATTTGGTCTTAACTTGAGATTTGCACCGCTAATACTTGCGACAATCAATATACTTTGGTTTTTGTTGTCCAGGGCTTTAACAGGTTCTGAGTACGCCTCTGCTGGGTATATTGAGAATCGTAGCGTGTTGGGTGTGATGTCAAGACGGAAGTATCACTCCAGTCATATGGAGATGATGATCATGTAGGGATACAGAACTGTTTCTCTAAAGGGTTGCAACCATCGGGATAATATGACTTGGTCATGATTATCCGATAATAAAGAGACTAGTTGCTCGTAATCCAATATATGCTTCGTACGGGGCAGACACTATATCAGCCTCAGGCCTTGCATGTGATCATCCGGTACTGGATCGAAATACGCAATACTACGTATACTACGCCTGATATATATCGCTTATTCCTGTAAGCATGTTTCTGGAGAATTGGGTAGGCATGGCGTTTTGCTAGAAGCCAACCTTGTCTTGTAAATCGGTACAAACGTAGTACTAGGTACTTACGTGTTCAGATAGTCCGACGACCGTATTTACTGCCAACATATCCGGGGTCCTCATGGGTCGCTTCCCGAAGATTCACCGATGACGTATGACTCGCACTCTTAATTAATCTGGGATTAATTAGATGAGAGAGAGAATTAATCTGGGATTAATTGCGGAGTATCTGGGATAAAATATCATTTAAAGAGAGATAACGATTAATTTGGAATTAATCGATTAATTAATATATTTGATATATTATACGAAATTTGATTTCGACGCGGAATTAAAATTAGATTTTAATTCGAGTGAACGAATTAATTTAGAATTAATTCGTTAGCGACGTGAATAGTAATTATGCTAGGCATGATTATTTAATTAAATTAGATTTAATTACGACGCAGCGGAAAATTCGTTAATTTGGAATTAGCGAACCCAAGCCCGGGATTATTTGCGAGCGCATTCGCATTTCAAATTCGAGTGCGGCACGCAAGTCAAATCAAGCGTCAAATCACTAGTCGCATCAAGCGTCAAATCATTAGTCACTTTGAGTGATGTGACAACTTGTCACTAGATTGATTGAATGATGTGAATTGATGGAAAGCATTTGATGGCTTGAAAGACATTTAACTTTATTTTATTAATAGTATTTGACTTTCAAATTTGTGTATTAGATACACTTAATTCCATTACAACAAAACCAACTCTCTCTCTTCTCTTTTCTCTCTTCTTCCACGCCACAAGGGCTGTTCTTCACTGGTTTTCTGCCTAAAAGCCGAGACAATGAGGGAAGCACAAGAGTCATGATTTTGTTGCAAAATCAAGAGTGCTAGCACACTACGAAGTCATGCGAAGGTGATAGGGAAGTCCACTCATGAGCTTGGGATCATTTCGCAAAGCTTGGAGCTTGATGAAGATGGATTGAAGTCGAAAATGGAGAGGGAACTGCAGCTCACTGCCGAATGCACCAGATGGCAGAAAACTAAATTTTTATTCGTTGCTGCGTCGCTCAACCGATCAATGTGAGTATTCCGCAACTCCCTCGTTGTATTCGCACATGTGTTTTATGCTTTGTATTCGATCCTCGGGACCGTAGAACTCCAACAATGGTATCAGAGCGGAGTAAAAGCATGAAAACGAAATAAGGCTTAAAATTTGGGTAATTTGATTTTGAGCATGATTTGGTTAAATTGTTTGATTGATTATATTTAAATGATATTTAATTGAAGTTTGATTGGATCAATTTCATGAAATTGTGATTGGATCATTTTTTTTTCCCCAATTGGATGGCTTGGCCGAATTGAACATAGCCCTAAATTTCTTGGATTTTGATTTTTTGATTCATTGGATGAGTTAAAATCATTCGGGAAATGTTGATTGTGGATTTAATTTGATTGAAACCGAATCGATTTTGAAAATCCCCTTTTGCCGAGACGTTGGAAGCATGTATTGGGTTTGATTTTTGATTAAATTGTGTTGGACACTATTTGATGTTAAAGAGCATGATTAGTTGTGTAAATTGATGATTTGGAAATGTTGATTTATGTAATTAATTATGTTATACACTTTAGATTAATTAAATTGTAAAATTGGATTTTTGTAATTTAGTTAATTGGGCCTATTTTGGAAATTGGGCTTGAAATGTTGTAATTGGGCTTATTGGGCTTGGTTGTACCAAGTTAGGTTTAGGCTAAATTGGTTGGATCCAATTGAGCCCAAAACCGCTTCCATAAAGTCCAAATGCGACTAATGGACCTTTAAAGTTTAATTGGGCCTAATTGGCCTAAATTGATTTCTAGGCTTATGAGGTAATTCATTGATTGGGCTTTGGTTGCCGAAGCCCACGCCCTAAAGAAATTAATTAAAATCCCATTGGACTTTAATTAAATTGACGTTGGACGTTAATCGGGCTTTGAGAGCAGTAACGATTAAATTTAGAATTTAAATCGTAAAAGTTCATTAATAAAGTGTAGTATTTAATTTGGAATTAAATAGCGAATTAGTATTAAATACAAATTGAATTGGATTTAATTTTGTAGTTTAATTTAATTCGAAAATTCGTACTTTGAGTACTTATTCACAAAACGAGTTTGACTCGCGTAAAATCAAATCATTGTTTGAATATTGGATGGTCATTAATTATCAGATTAATTAATTTGATTAGATTGATTGATAACATGCTTGTGTGAATACATGGTTGCGATGCATGAATAATGTATATCGAATGAATATTAGATGGGTGGGGCAATTTTAGAAATTGTTGTAATAAATTTGGAATTTATTAATTGGACATGCGTGTCCAGCCTTATTACCTTCTTATTCTTTGTATTCTCTTCTCACATATTCCCCTCAATGTAAATGAGGTTTATTTAGAAGTGTAGTGTAACGGGTAGAAGTAAATACTTGTGCTAGCGGGAGAGAGGAAAGTGAGAGATTTGATCTAGGATCAATGTGTAAAGTATTCATCTGCATATCATTATTATTTATTTATACGCGCTTTATTATGTGTTTAGAATGCATGTTTAAGGGTGTATGATGATGACACCTTAACAAAGATAATAAATTGGTTGCCAATTTGCACGCGAAAAACCTTCGCAAAATATTAAGCATTTTTTCTTCCATTGAGTGATTCTTACTCAAGATCTAAGACTAGCATTGGTTTGTTGGCCAAAGTCAAGGCCTTTGTCCGTCGAGGATGTGTTTGAATCACGAAGGCTTTGTTCCATATTTGTGTCTTGTCCAAGTTGTGGTTTGTTGGCCAAAGTCAAGACCACTTCTTGTCCATCGACATTGATTACGAAGCTTTCCATGGTCAATGGGTCGCGCTTAACTGGGATCACTAAGTTTGTTGTGCCAAAGCCAAGGCTTAGTTGATTCAGAGGAAAAAGGTTAGGTAATATATTGGATATATTGGCATATATAAGATATATGTTTCGGACTTGGATGTCCCCCTACTGGATCTAGGATTGGATTGGATCCAATTGATCTTAGAGATCTACCTAGTTAATTATCATACAATTTGTTGGCTAAAGTCAAGATTGTGTGATATTTAACGGGATCCTAGCCCACTAGGAAACACGGTTTCCCGAGTACTCTACAGAGGGTTAGAGGCTCGCCAAAAAATAGTGGGAGGCAAGAATTAAATTTGCAATATTCGTTTAATTACTTGTCATACGCGCTCAAACAAATATCATTCGTCAAATAAACTAAATGTTAGTTGGACTAATATTTAAATTGTTGTTTTAAATTAACAGTTGGACTGTATTCAAACAATTTAATTATAGTTGATTAAATAATTGGACTATAATAATCATTATAATAAATAGTACCTAAATCGTTGATTAAATAGTTGGACTATTAGAATCAAGATAAAATTGAAAAATTGACATTTAAAACATAATCTTAGGGAAAATGTATTTAAATGGTTTAATTTTCAAATTGGGAATAATTTCAAGATGGTCCTGGAAACTAATAAGTTACTTTATTTGATAAAATAACATATTAGGCCTTAGTCCGGAGTTAAGCAAATAGTAGAGCATAATCTTTGGAAGATTTATGTGATGATAACTTTAGTGCTTAATCCATTAAGCTTGCCAAATAGACTCATTAATTTCTTAATCAAAACTAAGGATTAGATCCTTAAAGTATGATAATGAAAATTGAAGGATCTTTATAGGTGTTACAAGACTAAATTGCAATAATAACTCTTGGAGAGTTAATGACTATTCTCAAGGAGATAAAGTCAAAGTTTGCAATTAGGCAAGTAGCGCAAGGCGCACCTTACTTCGATATTCTAGAAACCCAAGGCTTGGCCAAAGGCTTCTGGAATGTGGAAAAGGGCAAAGGAAAAATCATTATAATCTTCTAGGAAGATAAATGACATATCCCAAAATGTCTGCCTAAATGTGGCAAACGGGATCGAGGAAGCGTGACTGCCGTTTAAACAAAGCAGACATGAAGGAATTGAAGACGAGCAAGTCTCTGACTTCAAATATGTTTGTCATAATTATGTTCATTACTAGTATTGAAATTAGATTTTAAATACTTAGTGTGATACATAAATATACATTGATGTTCAGAATCTGCTTTGAGCAGGATACTGACTTCAGATTGAGATTTAATCTGTGAATTGAAAACGGGACGAAAGTCGTTGTTTTAACCGTAGAGACCTAAGTTTAGGAACTACCCTTCGGGTGTGTACCTAAATTTGGATACTGTTTTAATGTAACTAGTTTGACTAGAAACATTATCTCTATATCAGTGTTTAACTCGCTGTGGGTGAACCTTTATATTCTAGAACACTAAAGTGTTTTATTATATAAAGATGATATTGAGATAAACACATTAGATGTAAATAACAGAATTTATATTTTGAATATAAATAAATCTCAAACGTATAACATGATAAACAAATAGCTCAAACCGATTTGATCAGGAGAAATTAATTTGTGGCATTGGTTTCTGGGACACAATCTAAACAAGAATCGTATATCCACACTTTTGAAGAGTGGGTACTAGGACTATTTTGATTCCATTCAAATAAAGTCTACGAATCTAGTTTATTGGGCAATGTGCCTAAAACACCTTTACTTGGTAAAAGTGTAAGTGCCACCGATCTGTTAGCCCTAATTCATAGTGAAGTAAGTGGGCCCATGTCTAGCTAGGCTAGAGGTGGATATGAATATTTCGTGACCTTTACAAATGTGGCATCGCGTTGTGGTTATGTTTTTCTTTTAGAACACAAATAGGATACTTTTAAAGTTTCGACTCGAAGTAGACAAACAGACCGGCTAAAGTATTATACCGTCACGGTTAGACCGTAATGGAAAATACTTAAGCAATAAGTTTCTAAAATACTTGGAAGAGTATAGTATTCTTTCAATGAGGACTCCTCCCGGAACACGTCAATTTGACGGTGTGTCCGAAACAGATAACCGAATTTTGTTAGACATGATAAGGTTAATCATGAGTCGCTCTGAGCTACCATTTCCTTCAACGGATACGCATAAACAGTGCAGAACTTATTTTGAATAAGGTTCCATAAAAATCTGTTAGACAGATTTCATATTAGATATGAACAGGAAAAAAATCGGGTTTCTCAATCTGATAATTGGGAATGCTAGGCATATGTTTGGATGATACCAAACTAAAACCCAAAAAGGATAAGTGCCAATTGTAGGTTATCCTAGGGATACATAAGTATAGTACTTATACATCTCACAAGAGAACAATTTGATTGTTGCTCACCATGCGATTTTCCTAAGAGGAATACCGATATGCAATGGTAAGTGGGAGGATAGTAAAACTCGATGAAAATCAGAGTAATACTATTCAAGGCACCATTTCCTAATGGAACACAAATAGTTCATCAAGGATGAAACTATACCATTAATCTTCGAATACAAAAGAACCTCGTATGTCGGAGAGAGTCAGAAAACAACCTGGGGTATGGGTTTCTGATCTCACCTCATAAAGATGTCAATCTTATTGAGGTATACTAACTGACTACGTATGAGGAAGTGATACAAGGTATCGACTCCCTATCATGGCAAAGTACCATGAATCCGAAATGGATTCCATATATATCAACCAAATTTGGATACTAGTTGTTGTACCGCAAGGCATTGTGCCTATTGGTACTATATAAGTCTTCAAGGAAGACATACATGAATGGCAACATACCAACGTATAAAGCTAGGCTTTTAGCGGAAAGGTATCGTTATCAACATTGTGTTGATTACGATTCAACCTTTTACCTGTTGCCACGGTAAATCCATTTGGATAATGCTTGCAGATGCTTCATGTTTCATTTATGAAATATGACAGCTTAACGGGAAAATAGTTTTCCTGAAAAGGAAACCTTTTGGAGGATGTTTACAACATCCTGTCGGTTTTATCGTACATAAACTAGTAAACAAGGTTTGCAAGTTATTCGATCCATGTTTGGATTGAAGCAAGCATTAGGTTCTTGGAATTATCGTTTTGATGTAATCATAATGGTGTATGATTTAATTCAAAACGAAATAATTCTTGTGTATATAAGGAGGTTAGTGGGAGCGCACTGACAATAAATGTCCTATAAATAATGATAATATATGTCATTTCTTGGAAATGATATTCCCATAATTACAATAGGTGAAAGCTTGTCTTTCGAGAAAACTCTCCGAAGAACTCGTACATTGAAAAATGTACGTGACTTGATGTCTCATACGCTTTGAGCATATGGATTCACAAACAGGCCAATCCAAGTGATAGTCACTGGATTAAAGTTAAGAACATCCATTAGTATCTTAGAGATCTAAGGATGTTGTCTTATACAATGGAGAATGAGAACTTGAAGTGACTGAGATCACTGTAGCAAGTTTCCAAACCGATAAAATGACTATAAGTCGTAACAACGGTACTATACAGTTTGAATAAGGGTACAGTGAGCTGGAAATCTTCCAAGCAAGATACTGTTACCGAATAAACAACAAATGCAGGTTATTATTGCAGCTGAGGCAGCAATAGAAGCCATTTGGGTTGATAATAAATCTAATTAGATTAGATATAGTTCTGTTAGCAGCTGAGCTAGGCGTCAGCACAAGCTAAAGAATTAATGGTCTCATCAACGATCCACATACATACTTCGATATTCATCTGATTCGTTCGAATCATACATCGTGGCGATGTAATGATCGAATAAATCGCATCAGATGATAATCATACAAATCCGCTGATGAAAGCCTTTTCTCAGCAGTTTGAGCCAACCGTATATAGTTCGGGTGTAAGACACTCGAGTGACTGGCTATAGGCCAAGTGGGAGATTGTTGGACAATTATGACCCATAGCGTCACTATTTGTACAGATCATGGTGTTGTTGTACAAATTAACTATGTGACAAAGGAGATTGCTATCTTATCATTTGTGATTAGATCACCAAGATATATAAATGATAGGAGGTCCCTATGATTTGTTCCCGGATTGAGAATGATATGAGACAGTATCAGTCCACGAAGGATAAATCATTAAATATCCCTAATCATAGTATTATCGAGATTGGACATCGATAAATGTGTAAAAGACTAGTATTACACTTGTGCGCGTTTGTGAGGGCACAACGGCATAGTTCTCATATATTTGGGTATAGGATACTCATGCAAGTGTAATAGGAGGTTGTGTTTTACCGATGGTACGGGAAACAGCTTCGCTCTGGATAGACCCCCTCGGGATTCCATTGGTAGTATGACTATGTGTCTATGGAAGTCCGAAATCAGGGTAGGTGTATTTGGTCTTAACCTGAGACTTGCACCGCTAATACTTGCGACAATCAATATACTTTGGTTTTGGTAGTCCAGGGCTTTAACAGGTTCTGTGTACGCCTCTGCTGGGTATATTCAGAATCGTAGTGTGTTGGGTGTGATGTCAAGACGGAAGTATCACTCCAGGCATATGGAGATGATGATCGCGTAGGGATATAGAACTGGTTCTCTAAAGGGTTACAACCATCGGGATAATATGAGTTGGTCATGATTATCTGATAATAAAGAGACTAGTTGCTCGTAATCCGATATATGCTTCGTACGGGGCAGACACTGTACCAGCCTCAGGCCTTGCATGTGATCATTCGATACTGGATCGAAATACGCAATACTACGTATATTACGCCTGATATAGATCGTTTATTCCTGTAAGCATGTTTCTGGAGAATTGGGTAGGCATGGCGCTTTGCTAGAAGTCAACCTTGTCTTGTAAATCGATACAAACATAGTACTAGGTACTTACGTGTTCGGATAGTCTGACGACCGTATTTACTGCCAACATATCCGGGGATCTCATGGGTCGCTTCCCGAAGATTCACTGATAACGTATGACTCGCACTCTTAATTAATCTGGGATTAATAGATGAGAGAGAGAATTAATCTGAGATTAATTGCGGAGATATTTTATCTGGGATAAAATATCATTAAAGAGAGATAACGATTAATTTGGAATTAATTAATATATTCGATATATTATACGAAATTGGATTCGACGCGGAATTAAAATTAGATTTTAATTCGGGCGAACGAATTAATTTAGAATTAATTCGTTAGCGATGTGAATAGTAATTATGCTAGGCATGATTATTTAATTAAATTAGATTTAATTACGACGCAACGGAAAATTCGTTAATTTGGAATTAGCGAACCCAACCCCGGGATTGTTACGAGCGAATTCGCATTTCGAATTCGAGTGCGGCACACAAGTCAAATCAAGCGTCAAATCACTAGTCGCATCAAGCGTCAAATCATTAGTCACTTTGAGTGATGTGACAACTTGTCACTTGATTGATGGAATGATGTGACTTGATGGAAGTTGATGGAAAGCATTGATGGCTTGAAAGACATTTAACATTATTTTATTAATGGTATTTGACTTTCAAATTTGTGTATTAGATACACTTAATTCCATTACAACAAAAAACCAACTCTCTCTCTTCTTCCTCACTCCCACAAGGGTTGTTCTTCACTGGTTTTCTGCCTAAAAGCCGAGACAATGAGGGAAGCACAAGAGTCATGATTTTGTTGCAAAATCAAGAGTGCTAGCACACTACGAAGTCATGCGAAGGTGATAGGGAAGTCCACCCATGAGCTTGGGATCATTTCGCAAAGCTTGGAGCTTGATGGAGATGGATTGAAGCCGAAAATGGAGAGGGAACTGCAGCTCACTGCCGAATGCACCAGAGGACAGAAAACTGAATTTTTGTTCATTGTCGCGTCGCTCAACCGATCGATGTGAGTATTCTGCAACTCCCTCGTTGTATTCGCACATGTGTTTTATGCTTTGTATTCGATCCTCGGGACCGTAGAACTCCAACACTAACAATCTCCCACTTGCACTATAGCCAACTAGTATGAATCTGGACACCATACTCTCGGGTGTGCCTATCATTCTTTTGTTGAGTCAGCCCTTTAGTCAGAGAATCTGTAAGATTATCTTCTGTGGGTATTTTCTCTATAATAACTTATTTTCTCTCAACAATCTCCCTGATGAGAGGAAATCGACTGAGTACATGCTTGGATTTCTGTGGGACCTTGGTTCTTTTGATTGAGCAATGGCGCTCGTGTTGTCACAGTACATTGTGACGCCATTCTTTATCGCGGGAAGCACTTCCAGCTCCGTGATGAACTTCTTTATCCAGACTGCTTCTTTAGCAGCCTTAGATGCTGCAATATACTCGGCTTCAGTGGTGGAGTCCGCTGTAGTTGACTGCTTTGAGCTTTTCCAACTGACAGCACCGCCATTTAAAGTAAACAAATATCATGTATGTGATTTTTATCATCCTTATCGATCTGAAAGCTCGCATCACAGTAACCAATGACTTTCATCTCAGAACAATCTCCGTATGTCAAAAACACATCCTTAGTTCTTCTCAGATACTTGAGGATTGTTTTGACAGCTGTACAGTCTTGCTCACCAGGATTTGTCTGATACCTGCTCGTTATGCTAAGAGCATAAGAGACATCAGGTCTTGTACATAGCATGGCGTACATGATCGATCCTATTGCTGAAGCATGACGGATCCTACTCATACGCTCTCTATCTGAAGGAGTATGTGGACATTGCTCCTTAGATAATTTGATTCCATGACAAGTAGGTAAATTACCTCTTTTGGAATCTTCCATTTTGAATCTTTTCAAAACTTTATCTATGTACGTAGATTGAGAAAGTCCTAACAACCTCTTAGATCTATTACGGTAGATCTTAATGTCGAGGATGTAGGCTGCTTCTCCCAAATCTTTCATGGAGAAATTCTAAGATAACCATTGCTTGGTGGCTTGCATCATGGGAATATCATTCTCGATGATTAATATGTCATCGACATATAATACAAGAAATACAACAGCACTCCCACTACTTTTCCTGTAAACACAAGGCTCGTCTACATTTTTGATGAAGTCAAATTCTTTGATTGTCTCATCAAATCGTATATTCCAACTTCTGGAGACTTTCTTGAGTCCATAAATGGATCGTTTAAGCTTGCATACTTTATTATGATCATCTTTAGATGAAACCCCCTCAGGTTGTGTCATATAGACTTCCTCTATGAGGTTCCCATTAAGGAAAGATATTTTGACATCCATCTGCCAAATCTCATAATCAAAGTGTGCAGCTATTGCCAGTAAAATTCGAATGGACTTTATCATTGCAACAGGCGAGAAGGTTTTGTCATAGTCAATTCCTTGGATTTGTCTATAACCTTTCGCCACCAACCTAGCCTTATAGGTTTGGATGTTGCCTTCTGCATCAGTTTTATGCTTATAAATCCACTTGCAGCCTATGGGTTTTATCCATTCAGGTGCATCTACCAAGTCCCAGACTTGATTCTGATACATAGAGTCTATTTCGAATTTCATGGCCTCAAGCCACTTGACTGAATCAATGTCACACATTGCTTCGTCATAACTAGTGGGATCGTCATTATCAATGACCTGATCATGTTCCTCATCAATATGGAAACCATATCTTTCAGGCTCATGTCTTTCCCTACCATACTTTCTGAGTTCATAACCTTGTGGTTGTTCCGTCACTGCCCTTTTGAGGGGCCTGAGGTTTAGTTCTATGTTAGTTTGTTCTTCTCGTACCTCATCGAAGTCAAGTCTACTCCCACTATATTTCTTGAGAAGGAATTCATTCTCTAGAAATTTAGCATTTCGTAAGACAAATGTTCTTTGTTCATTTGGGACGTAGAACACGTATGCTCTTGAGTTCAAGGAATATCCTACAAACTTACATTTAACTGCCATATCATTCCATTTGTTAGTTTGTGTGAGCTTGACATATGTGTCACATCCCCAAACTCTTAGATAACTAAGACTATGACGTTTCCCAGACCATAACTCATATGGTGTTTGACTAACAGTCTTGGAAGGAACTTGGTTTAGTAGTAGTTTTACAGTTTCTAAAGCCAGACCCCAAAATGAAACAGGTAAATCCGTGTCTGGCATCATTGACCGGACCATATCTAATAATTTCCGATTTCTCTTTTCGGAGACCCCATTATGTTGTGGAGTTCCCGGAGGAGTCCACTGGGAAACAATGCCATTTTCTCTCAAGTAATCTTGAAATTCATTGCTTAAGTATTCACCACCTCGGTCAGACCTTAGTGACTTAATACTTTTATTAAGCTGGTTTTCTACATCAGCCTTGAAGTCTTTGAATTTCTCAAAGGCTTCAGATTTGTACCGCATAAGGTATACATACCCATTTCGCGAATGATCATCGATAAAGGTAATGAAGTAGGAGAATCCACCTCTAGCGGTGACTGACATTGGTCCACATACATCAGAGTGTATGAGTTCTAATGTCTCCGTTGCACGCTGTCATTTACCTCTGAAGGGTAATTTGGTCATTTTACCAAGTAAACAAGACTCACAAGTTCCATAAGGTTTATATTTGAAGGGTTTGAAATACCCATCCTTATGTAGCTTAGTTAATCTTGTTTCATTGATATGACCTAAGCGACTGTGCCATAAAAGTGATTCATTGAGATTATTCGAGTTAACGCTGTATATATTAGAGGTTGAACATTCTTTGTTAGTTTGTAAGACATAGATACCATTATTCAAAATATCATCTCCATATTTTATTTCATTGAAATAAATAGAACATTCATTACAACTTATTAGGCATGAAAAGCCTTTATTACATAAAGAAGAAATTGAAATGATGTTCTTTACTAGAGAAGGTACATAAACACAATCTTCTAAGTCTAAAACTAAATCATTCGGTAAAACTAATGAATAAGTCCCCACACACAATGCATCCAGTTTTTCTCCATTACACATGCGTAAGTCAACCTCCCTATAACGGAGTCTCATACTATTTCTCAGGCCCTGCACATTGTTACACAAGTGAGTCCCACAACCGGTGTCAAGCACCCAAGTAGAAGGTTCAAAGTTTTGAGAATATAGTTCAATCATATACAACATACTTGAAGAATTGGGCTTCTTGGCCTCTTGGGCTTCCCAGCTTCCTGGCTTTCAAGGATCGCAATCTTATTCCAATGACCATTCTTTCCATAAAAGAAACATTTCCCATTTCCCTTTTTCTTCTCCACCTTACCATTGGGCTTTAGGTGATCTGGAGCCTTGGCTTGCCCTTATTTTTCTTTGGGCCTCGTGGCTTCAGGTCCGTACCCGTAAGCATGACGAAGGTTTTAAGCTCCGATTTCAAGTCCTTCTCTGCTTGCTTTATCAGATTGTGCAATTCTGCTAAAGTAGCTTCTTTATCAGACATGAAACTGCATAATAAAGTTAGAGAATTATTTTGGTAAGGACTGAAGAATTAGATCATGACTATCTCATTATCCATGATGAACCGAGGTTGGCCAATTTTTCAATGTGGCCAATCATCTTAATCACATGTCCACTAACGGATCCTTCCTTATTACCTTGTTTGGAATAAGGCACATGACACTTGGAATCTCACGGTATGAACGAAGTTGCATACAACTCCTTCAAGTGAAAGATGATGGTTTGAGCATCCATATCTTCGTGAGCTTTCTGAAGTTCGTCGACATAGAGCCAAGCATTATGCAAACTGCTTGCGCATCATCATCGACGTGTTTCTTCAAAGTATCAAATGTATCTTGGTCAGCATCTTCTGCGGGTTCAGGGGGAAATGGTCTTTCAAGAACATAGAAAATATTTTCTTGTCGTAAGACAATTTAAGGTTTCTAAACCAGTCATTGTAGTTGTCCCTTTGAGCTTATGCTCATCAAAGATGGAACGAAGTGATGCTCTATTTGCCATTTGAATGTTTGTGAAATATTTTAACCCACCTGTTAAGAGAAAATGTTAAAATTAGGAATATATTTCATTAATGTTTCATAATAACATGGGCTCTTTAATATTATGAAGTTGCCTCCCACTCAATTGTTTTAAAAATTTTAAGCAAATCGCATCAACCTCAATATGAGATTTCTTGTGGGACAGGATCCCATTATCATAATTTCATTAACTCCGACTAGGGCCGGTCGTTATAAAAATATGATAATTAGGTAGGTTCCCAACCAATTTATGATATAATCATAATTCATTGATCATTGGGTTGGGCAATCAAACATGCCATAACTTATGCTAGTCGTTATGGACACCCAATCTTTGCCACTACAGTTATAAGACCACGCCTAAGGGTCGCTACGTCTTATGACTCAAAAAAGTCAAACCATGTCAATAGTACAATTTAGAGACAAATTGGTATTGGTCAGTCTGGTAAAACCTAGTCCTGCCAATACGATTTAAGCCCTTGGGTCTATATTTTACATGGGAGGTAAATTTTAGACTTAAATTATTATTGAGGATTTTAGCAAGTTTAAGTGAATACTGTCAAATGGATTCCTCCATTGAAAATTCCACCATAAGGAGGGTGGAGTGAACTCTTTTAAATACCCTTACCTCTTAGGCTCTTATTTCCTGTGACAGGAAATAAACAATAGATCCTCCAATTAGTCTAACACTTTAAATATGCTTTAAGGTAAGCTTTGAGTAATGATTATCTAGATGTCTTCACAGCTTTTCCTTTTGGCTATAAAAAGGTAGTGAGTGAAGGAAGACACCAAATCATTATCTAACTCTAGTAATACATTTGGTTAAATTAACTTTGTTTGGAAAGTTTTATTAACCCTTGGTCCCAACCCACTTGTATCTTTTAATATCTTTTATTATAAACAAGTGATTTATATTTATTAGCCTTAAAGGTAATAAATCTCTAAGTCATCACAGAATAATTACTTAGCTAAGGGATAAGCAATACACTCTCTATTTCTTAGAAAGTCTCTAGATGTTTGCACCCTAAAATAATCATGCCAATTCTAATCATACATAGAATCATCAAGCATATGAGTTTTATATGTTGGAATTATTTTAGGCATTAAATAACTTGGATTAATATTTAATTATGATATTGTATTTTATTTTATTCAATTAAAAAATTACTATTCATATTTTTCTGTAGACGCGTGAAATTTAAATGCAATTTCACAATTCAAATCTTAACCAAATCATGCAAAACTTGTGCCTAAAATTACGTTCAGGGTGTTAGCTTCCAACGAGCTTTTAAACACCCAATTTCGAGTTCAAATGAGAGAAAACTAATCAAAACATAAACGGCGCGCTGATACCACTGTTGGGAAGCGGCCGCAAGTGCGCAGCGAAAAATCAAAATTATTATGTCGTTTTCCCTTTGCCCAAGACCCATTTTTTTGATTATTCTACAAGCCTAGGCATGTTACTATATATTCTAAGAATAAAATGCATAAAACATGTAAAGAACATAAACCTAAACATGCTAACTATCATAAGAACCTAATTAAAATAAAGAAAGAAAAAGACTTACTTGAACTGAAGACTCCTCCAGTCCTCCCTCCAATCTACAAGCTCTTCTCGAACTCAGCAAGCTCTTCCACGTTCCAAAGAGCCACCCAAGTGTGTGGCCTCCAAAGATGCACACACTAAAGCCAAAACTCAACGGCAAGACTACGCCTCGAGTGCACGGATCCTCAAAACGTTTAACTCGAGGTTTCTGTAGTCAATTAGACTTAAGGATCCTCAAAATCAGTGGCTTACTCTTAAAATTTAGAGTTGCTCACTTATATAAACCCAAGATATGAAAGGTTTTGGTGTAAAAAATTTGTGAAGAATTATTTGGGTTTATGTAGTGCTCCAAAGACAACAAAATTAATTAAGAATCAATGTGGGATAAAAGCTAATTTAATCTTAGCCATTGTATCTTAATTTAGTGGTTTAATGAGATTATAAAACCCTAATAAGAGTTTGGTCCGAATTGGAATTCAAAACAAATAACAAAAAAAAATTAATATTCATGTGAATAGTAATTATTTTTTTTAATTCCAATTCCCAAAGTGCCCTTATCGTCATTCACCAGTCCCTAAGCCACTATAGAATCTCATAAATGATATGTTCAATAATTAAACACATTGAACCATTTATGAACAATTCCTACAGCAATCATATATGCTGTTATATTTGTATTGTGCACTGTTAACCGTTGATTTCGATTTTATTGTGTGTGACCTTTTGGGTTCCCCTCAACTTGGACATGAAATGAATCGTGATAATTTAATCGAACATAAATTATCCTCCGATTAGATGGTCGTTCGATTTCAATGACCAATGTTGACATCTAGCAACATGCCATGCCCCCCAAATGAGGAAAGATATATATACTCATTCTGTATGCGATTTACATATGATACGGTCTATCACCTCTTTGTATCACTACCTATTGACCTAGGGTACGGAAAGTGTCTACCCATATGGTCAAATGTATGATGTTGATAGTGTCATGAATCGTGCTAACCCAAGAATCTCACATGATTCTTCCGTTGTGGCCACAGTCTCAAGTACTGATCACACATATCAACCCGCGAACTGGAATACTACTCTTATAAGAAAATATTATCCGAGAGAGTGGCGATTCTCTGTTGTATCTTTACAAACTTCATGTGTTTCAACAAATGACCCAATCATACCCTTATGACCGGATCTTTTGAACCGGGGAATGAGAATGTCAAATTTATTTGATCCACACATAAGATTGTAAAGACCTCAAGTCTAAGGACTAGTCATATAATTGATTCATGAAAGTTCTCAAAGACACATGGGATAAAACACTCCATATGAAAACTTTCGGCGGTCAGTTTGATGGACATGAGCAACTCATGCATCCATGTGATACACCAAGCGGACGGATCTCCGCTAGTAGCCTATGAGATCGGCTACCCTACTTAAGGGCGGATCATATCATCATGCTAGTCTCTCCGCTTTGTGAACGCCCAGATTATTCACAAAACTATGACTATGAATATTTAAGAGTAATGATTCTCATAAGGCGTGGAAGCCATCGTCTTATTACTCCAAGGGCTTTATTACAGTGTTGATGATTCATATAAGTTATGTAAGACACGTATAGTAAAGATTGTCATTTTATTAATTAATGAAAATATTACAAATACATGTACATATAGCCCTTCCACAAGTTATGTATAGGGCATATCCCTAACAGATACCGCCATATTGGTCGGTTGGTAATTAATTATAAATTAGTTTTAACCTGACTAAGCATGGATACCGCCTGGTTGGTCGGTTGGTAATTAATTATTAATTTGACTTAATCAGGATATCGCCTATATGGCTGGTTGGAAATTATCACGTAAAAATAATATATTATATTAAGGGAGATATCTAATATAATAGTAATAAAAGTGGATCCTCTAACCCCCAACATTTTCTTTTATTGTACTTTTACTTTTCAGCAATTTACTTTTCAGTAATTTACTTTTCAGCAATTTACTTTCAGCAATTTACTTTTCAGTAATTTACTTTTCAGCAATTTTCTTTTCAGTATTTAATTTCCAGCAATTTACTTTATGTCTTTTATTTTATTTAAGTTTTTACCAGCCCTAGTTATGTGTTGTAACTAAGTTAGTTATCTGGGGTTGTGATGAAGTCCAATATCACCGGTTTATAAGGGGTTAAATTACGGTTTGGGTAATATAAAGGTTTATTTATTGAGCCTTAGTCTTAATGCTTTTTATTAACTGGCCATTAATAAAATTGAACTGGTAAACTTAAAATGAACTTGGAAAATGGATTTTTTGTTTAAGACCTTAGACTCAATAGCTCACGATCTTCCTTGAGGATAGATAACCATTTAATAGATTTCCTTATAGAATAGGAATATACCTGTCGGGCGGGGGTAGCCATAATTGGAACTTAATCTTAATGAATTCAGATAACTTGGTTAATATAGGAATATGATTAATTGGGTTATACTGTGTATTTGTATTTGACCATCGGAATAGGCTTTTACATAATTTCGTGTTCCAGGTTAATAAACCAATATATTTCACAAATGTAAAATAAATACTTCATCTTTAAAAAGATATTGGAAGGATTCACAACCCTGGATAGTTTTATAAATTTGAATTTTCTTCAATCTACTTTCAAGCAATTTTATTTACTTGTTTTAAGTTTTAAAGTCACCACTCAATCAAACAACCAATCCATTAGATACTTGTAAATATTTAACTTCATAAATTAATAACAAAAGGTTTTTAGTCCTCGTGTGATCGATACTTTTATACTACTTGAACGATACGTGCGCTTGCGTTATATGTGTGTGATTACACACTGGTCAAGTTTTTGGCGCCGTTGCCGGTGACTTATTTATCTTTCACTATTAATTTTGAGGTTAGATACATTTACCTGTATCTAATTCCTTTTTACTTATTGTTTTTGTTTTCTTGTGTTTCAGGTTCTCAAACACTACATGAGATGAACCAGAAGCTTTGAACTCCGACCGCTTGACCCAGAGATTGAAAGAACCATCAGACAGTTGAGAAGGGAAATGCGAGAAGGCCAAGAAGCAATTGTTAACATAGAACCTGAACCTTTGGAGGTTGTACCACCAATTCCCATTCGAGATAGAACCATTCAAGTGGTTGATGGCCTCATTTCATGTATTGTACTTCCTTCCTTACCAGCAAATACGTGTGACATCAAAACATGCATTCAGATGATTCAACAGTCAGTGCAATTTGGGGGGAATGCAACTGAAGATCCTAATGCCATCATCAGCAACTTCCTGGAAGTTTGCGGTACTTTCAATTACAACAGAGCAGCTGAAGAAGCAATGAGACTGTTAGTTTTTCCATATCCCTTGAAGGACAGAGCCAAAGCTTGGCTACATTCACTTCCAGCAGGTTCCATCACAACTTGGAACACTCTAGCCACAAAATTCCTTGCAAAGTACTTTCCACCAGCCAGAACTGCAAAGTTGAGAATGACATTACATCATTCGTGCAACAAGATTCAGAATCCCTCTGTGAAGCTTGGGAAAGATTCAAAGAATTACTCCAGAAATGTCCTCACCATGATATTGCAAAATTGCTACAAGTCCAAACCTTCTACAATGGACTTTCTGGAATAATGAGAACCACAATTGATGCTGCTGCTGGAGGAGCTTTAATGGCAAAAGAAAAAGATCAAGCCTAGGACTTAATTGAAGAAATGGCCAACAACAACTCCTTGTGGCCAACAGAAAGGAGCTTGATTCAATGAATTGTTGGAATTTATGAAGTTGGAGCCAACACTGCAGTGAATGTCAAGCTGGATCAGATATGCAAATTCATGGAAACTCTCAGCATGCAAGGTAACACTAGATCCACAAGTTCACCATATGGAGAAGCACCAGAGACAAACCAACTTGAAGAAACAGTGAATTATGTCAACAATTTCAACAGACAGGGGAACAACCCATATTCCAACACCTACAACCCAAGGTGGAGGAATCATCCCAATTTTTCATGGAGCAACAATTTAGGGCCAATGAACTATCCACCACCCGGATTCCAACAACAACAGAACAAAGTCCAGGAGCATGAAAAAGAACCAGGAATTACAGAAGTGCTGGCTCAGTTAAAAAAATACGATGCTATGATTCAGAGCCAATCTGCTTCTATCAAAGCATTGGAGAATCAAATTGGAAAACTGGCCAATGCTCAGAGTTACAAACCACCAGGAAATATTCCCAGTAACACAGAACCAAATCCAAGCAACCGAAGGAGGGAGCAATGTCAAGCCATTACCTTGAAAAGTGGCACTGAAATCAACAAAGATGTTGGAATCAAGGCAACCATTAAAGAAGTTCCAAAAGATGCAGTTCCACAGATAGAGGAAAAAGAAGCAAAGGAAAAAGATCGAGAAAGAATCACTTTACCTCCACCTTTTCCTCAACGACTCCAGAAAAACAAATTGGATAAATAGTTTACTCGATTCTTGGAGGTGTTCAAAAAGCTGCATATCAACATTCCATTTGCAGAAGCCTTGGAAGAAATGCCCAGCTATGTCAAATTCATGAAAGATATTCTTTCACGAAAATAGAGATTGGGAGATTACGAGACAGTAGCATTGACGGAGGAATGCAGCGCCATCATTCAGAGGAAACTTCCCCCGAAGTTGAAAGATCCTGGCAGTTTCACAGTTCCACGCACCATTGGAGAACATTATATCGATGAGGCTTTATGTGATTTAGGTGCAAGTATTAATTTAATGCCTTTTTCTATTTACAGGAAACTACAAATTAGAGAAGCAATGCCTACCTCAGTCTCTTTGCAACTTGTTGATCGAACGCTAGCATTTCCAAGAGGTGTTGTTGAAGATGTGCTAGTCAAAGTCGACAAACTCATTCTCCCAACAGATTTCATTATCATTGACATGAAAGAAGACAAAGATGTTTCTATAATCCTTGGGAGACCATTCTTGGCTACATGTCGAACTGTGATTGATGTGCAAAAAGGAGAACTAACTATGAAAGTGCAGGACCAAGAAGTTACCTTTAATGTTTTCAAAGCCATGAAATTCCCGAGTGATGAAAATGAGGAAGAATATTTCAGAATTGATGTTGTTGATAGTATCATTCAGGATACTGATACAATTCCCACGGACAAACTTGAAGCTTGCATCACCAACATGACTGACAGCGAGCTAGATGTTGAAATTCTGGAATGTATCAACTATCTTGACAAGCCATTCCAATTCAAATCGACACCACCAGTGGAAAGTCTGGAACTTTCGAAGAAAGATCGAATCAAGCCCTCAATTGAAAAACCACCGCAGCTGGAGCTGAAGTTACTTCCGAGCCATCTCAGGTATGCATTTCTTGGAAAATCTTTTGAATTACATGTTATTATTTCTTCTTCGCTAACATTGGAGCATGAAGAAAAGTTGTTGAGAGTGTTACGAGAACACAAGAGAGCCATTGACTGGACTATAACAGACATTCGAGGCATTAGTCCATCATTTTGCATGCACAAGATTCTGATGAACAATGAGTACAAACCCACAGTGGAGCATCAATGGAGACTCAATCTAATTATGAAGGAAGTCGTGAAGAAAGAAATCATCAAATGGTTGGATGCTGGCATCATTTACCCCATCTCAGACAGCAGTTGGGTGAGTCATATGCAGTGTGTACCAAAGAAAGGAGGAATTATTGTTGTCACAAATGAAAAGAAAGAGTTGATTCCAACAAGAACGATTACTGGATGGAGAGTATGCATGGACTACCGGAAATTGAACAAAGCAACGAGGAAAGACCAATTTTCCCTGCCATTCATTGATCAGATGCTAAACAGACTAGCGGGACATGAGTACTATTACTTTTTAGATGGATATTCGGGGTACAATCAGATTGCCATTGCCTCAGAAGATCAGGAGAAGACCACATTTACATTTTCGTATAGCACTTTTGCTTTCCGTAGGATGCCATTTGGATTATGTAATGCTTCTGCTACATTTCAGTGTTGCATGATGGCCATCTTCTCAGACATGCTAGAACAGAGTATGGAGGTTTTTATGGATGGATTCTCTGTATTTGGAGACTCTTTCGATCATTGATTGCAAAATTTGGAATATGTGTTACAAAGATGTGAAGATACCAACCTGGTACTCAACTGGGAAAAATGCTATTTCATGGTACAAGAAGGCATCGTTTTGGGACATCGGATCTCACAAAAGGGAATCGAGGTAGATAAAGAAAAGATCGAAAAATTGAAAAAACTACCTTCATCCACATCTGTCAAAGGGATTCAGAGTTTTCTCGGACACGCTGGCTTTTACAGGAGATTTATCAAAGACTTCTCTAAAATTGCAAAACCTCTTTGCAATATTCTGGAGAAAGATGTGCCTTTCAACTTCACCAAAGAATGCCAAGAAGCCTTTGAGATCCTAAAACAGAAGCTGGTCTCTGCCCCATCATAGTATCATCGGACTGGACCCTTCCATTTGAGGTAATGTGCGATGCTAGTGATTTTACCGTAGGTGCAGTTTTGGGACAACACAAAGCAAAGATTTTCCATGTCATTTACTACTCCAGCAGAACTCTGAATGAAGCTCAACTCAACTACACAACCACTGAAAAGGAGTTGCTTGCAGTTGTGTTCGCTTTTGACAAATTTCGATCTTATCTGCTGGGTCCCAAGATGGTGGTCTACACAGATCATTCAGCAATCAAGTATTTGATCGCGAAGAAAGATGCCAAGCCCAGATTGATCCGTTGGATACTTCTTCTGCAAGAATTTGATGTGGAGATCAGAGACAGGAAATGGACATAAAACCAAGTGGCAGATCATTTATCGAGGCTCGAGAATGGAGAAATAGCTGGAAAAGAACTGACAATCAAAGAAAATTTTCCAGATAAACAGTTATTTTCCATGAAACAGCACGATGTTCCTTGGTATGCTGACTATGTAAACTACATAGTGTCAGGAAAATGGTCGTTGGAATTGACAACTTAGCAACGAAATAAGTTCTTCAAAAAAGTCAAGCACTATGTCTGGGATGAGCCGTACCTGTTCAAACGTTGTGCTGATCAATTATTGAGACGGTGTGTTCCACAGGAGGAGGTCTACAATGTCTTGCAACACTGTCATTCATCACCATATGGCGGACACTTCAGTGGAAACAAAACCGCAGCCAAAGTCCTACAATCAGGTTTGTTTTGGCCCACTCTTTTTAAATATGCTTATCTATTTGCTCTTCAATGTGACAGGTGCCAGAGAACGGGAAATATTTCCAGGAGAAATGAAGGTCCTCTTCAAAATATTCTGGAAGTGGAGATATTCGATGTGTGGGGTATTGATTTTATGGGACCCTTTGTTCCATCATTTGGAAACCTGTACATACTGGTTGCAGTCGACTACGTCTCCAAATGGGTTAAAGCGATTGCACTGTCGTCCAATGATTCAAAAGTGGTGATCAAATTCCTTAAAAAGAATATTTTCACTCGCTTCGGACACCTCGGGCGATTATCAGTGATGGTGGCTCACATTTCTGCAACAGATACTTCGATGCACTCCTATCAAAATACGAAGTTACTCATAAAGTTGCCACAGCTTACCATCCACAGTCAAATGGGCAAGTTGAAGTTTCAAACAGGGAGATCAAAAGAATCTTGGAGAGAACCGTTGGATCAACAAGGAATGACTGGTCTGAAAAACTAGATGACGCATTATGGGCCTACCAAACAGCTTACAAGGCACCCATTGGTATGTCCCCATATCAAATCATGTTCGGGAAAGCATGCCATCTGCCAGTTGAGCTTGAACAAAAGGCGTACTGGGCACTGAAGAAGTTGAATCTTGATCCACAAGCTGCATGAGAGAAAAGACTTCACCAACTCAATGAGTTGGAGGAATTTCGCCTACAGGCTTATGGGAATGCCAAACTGTACAAAGAGAAGACCAAGAAATGGCATGATCGAAAAATAGTGCGCAAACAATTAGAACCAGGACAGCAAGTGTTGTTGTACTATTCAAGGTTGAATTTTTTTCCTGGAAAGCTGAAATCAAAATGGTCTGATCCATTTGTGATTACTCAGGTGTTACCCTACGGAGTTGTTGAGATATATAATCCCAAATCGAGCAACACATTCAAGGTTAACAGCCAGCGTGTCAAGCACTACTGGGGAGAATCAATTGAGTAACAAAAAGAAAGTGTCACACTTTTAGATCCAGCCTAACGTTCGGGAAATCATGTCTAGCTGACGATATTAAACTTAGCGCTAGCTGGGAGGCAACCCAAGCAATTTGTGTATATATTCATATTTGGTGTGTTTTATTTTTTGTGTATTTAATTTTGCAGGTTAAGTCATTTCAATATGGAAGATTCTCTCGTAAATCTTCACAAGCAATTTCCTTATCTCCCTCAAAATTCTCTGATGAAAGTTTACAAAGCTCACTTGGAACGGATGAGACTACTGATGATCAAAGGTATGCCTAATGACATTCGTTGGATTATTGAAGCACGGGTCTGATTGGTAGGTGAGTCCTCTGACTCTTTTATTTCACATCTGCCTGGTTTAGGAAGAAGCACATATGCTAAAAAGACAAGAGCCAAAAGAATGTGTGTTTGTTATAAATGTGCTCGTATGTTTTATGTGTGTTTGTTATAAATGTGCTCGTATGTTTTGTGATACTCGTTGTCGATCTTTAGGAATGGTGTCTGATAACCGCGAAGATAAGATTAATTTCATTAGGGATGGCTTGAGTAAGGAGTCTTTAGATGATATATCTTCGACTCTTAAGACGCATCCCAGTGGATATGTTCATATAGCCATCCGTAAATTACATACACAATTCCAAAAAGAAAGAAAACAGTTAAGTCTCAGAAATCTGACTCAAAAAGACCATGTTTGCCAATTTATAAGAAAATTGGATGGGAAGCTTGTCCCTGACGCATAGACGTAAATCAAGCTGTAAATTATTTTAAATATTATATCTCTTTGTCTTTTCCTAATAATTATGATTTTTTTTTTGTTATTTTCTCCGACAGGATCCAGGCTACTTTTTGACCTTTCACGATTTACTATTTTGCTACTAATCGTCCTTTGGAAGATACATGTGCTATTATTACTCACCCTTTTCAGGTTCTATAAATTCAACTCATCATTGCACCTTTGAAGGCATCCAGATAAAAATGGAAGCTACTTCAAGAAGACGGATTGAAAACATATGTGTGTTTTGTGGTACCAGGTGGTGTGTTAAACCAGAATACGTAACAGGGGCACATGAATTGGGTCGAGTCATTGCTACAAGGAATATGCACTTAGTATATGGCGGTGGCAATCTTGGACTAATGGGGATCGTTTCAAAGGCTGTATAGGGTGGAGGCAGTCAAGTCTTGGGAATCATCCCAAAACCTTTGGCGGAGGCGAATCTTATTGGATCATCAAACGGCGAGGAACTAATCGTGCCAGGTATGTCTGAACGACTGATAGAGATGATTAACCGTGCTGATGCTTTTATTGCTTTGCCAGGAGGCGTGGGCACGATGGAGGAAATTTTTACAGTACTATCTTGGGCAAACTTGAACATACACCAGAAACCGCTTGGACTGTACAATGTTGATGGATTTTATGATTTTCTTTGTGTGATCTTGATGATGCCCGGAGAAATGGGTTTGTGTCAAAGCCTGTAAAAGAACTACTTTTTACTGCCAGAACTGCCCCATATTTAATTAACCAAATCTTAGCCTTTGAACCTCAAATTGACCCAATTCTTTCTAAGATAAACTGGTCCGATAATGATCGTGGTAAGAGGCGTCAGATAAATCTGGATCTTAACCTTTAATTTTTCATTTAGATGTAAAATTTCAGCTAACCAGGTACGGTTTTCTAAACTCTTCTTCTATTGTTTAAGACATTGGGGACAATGTCTCATTTAGGTTTGGGGGAGGAGAATAGTTAAATTGTATCTTTTTTATTGTTTTATTTTTAGTCAAAAATTTTCGAAAAAAGCCAAAAAAATTGAAAATTTTTACAAAAATCAAAAAACTATTTTGTATTTTTTGTGTTTTTATTTGATTAATAAGGTGAAATTGGTGTGAGATAGCTGTGTAAGGAATTTCCATTCCTGAAACGTATCTCAACCTATTTCGAAACAAGTTAATTTTTGTTTATTTCCTTTTAAATTATTTAATTTGTGAAATCTTCTTATGCTCAGATGACAGATATTATCAGCATACATGGTAACATATAGACATGAGCTGTGATTGAAAAGTTTGTAATATTCAGTGCTCTAGTTTAATTGGAGGAAGCATCTATAAAAAGCGATGGAGTAAAAAAAAAGTCTGAGATCCGAGTTATTAAGTTGTAAGGGTGTTTTAACATATAGTGCCTTAAAACAACTGGTTTTGGGGGTCACTGACCCAAAGCTCGCTACATGGATCAAATATGTTGCAAAATATATATATATCTATATTATATATATATATATATATATATATATATATATATATATATCTGAAGTCTGAGTAATTAAGTCTGTAGGGGTGTCTTAACACCTGGTGCCCTAAAGCCAACTAGTTTGGGAGCCACCGGCCCAAAGCTCGTTACATAGATGGAAGATATTGTATATAAATAAAAAAAAATCAAAAATCAAAGAAAAAAATCAAAAAAAAATCAGAAAAATATTCCATTGCTAAAAAATGTGTGAATTCTGATAAAACTTTAGGACAAAAATATTACTTTCTTCTCAATTGCACTTGTGACTATTGTGGGAAAAAATGAGTTGAGTAATATTTTGTTGGCTATGTATATGAAGAATGGTAAAAAAATAATTGGAGAATTCACTTATTCGGTAATTTAAAAAGAAACAAAACAACTATTGACTTGGATTATAAGTTTCATCTGTTTAGTCACTAACTTCTTTATTCTCTTTTCTCTTGTCTTTTTGCTTTTGTGTGCATTAGTTTTACTATTTTTTTACTTTTATCAAACGTTTGTGGGTATCGTTGTTGTAAGCCCTCACGAGACTACAACTCATCCACTAGGGACACCTAGGGGATTAAAGGCTTGTTGCATACGCTAAATGCAATTGTGATCCCTACGAAAGTGGCTTAGTTTAATTTTAATTGTTTCTTATATTTTATTTTATTGTTTTGCTCGAGGACTAGCAAAATGTTAGGTTTGGGGGTGTGATTAGCGGAAAATATATCAATATTTATCGCCCCTTTTACTTAATATTTTGTTTAGTTTCTCAGGTTTGATGAAAGTTTTGATGTGTTTTTGTTTATTTTGCAGATAAAATAATATTGGGACTGTTGGACAATTATGACCCATAGCATCACCATTTGTACAGAACATGGTGTTGTTGTATAAATTAACTATGTGACAAAGGAAATTTCTCTTTTATCATTTGTAATTAGATTACCAAGATGTATAAATGATAGAAGGTCCTTATGATTAGTTCCGGATTGAGATGATATGAGACAGTATCAATCCACGAAGGTTTAATCATTAAATATCCCTAGTCGTAGTATTATCGAGATTGGACATCGATAATACGGAATAGACTAGTATTACACTTGTGCGCGTTGTGGGAGCATAACGGCATAGTTCTCATATATTTGGGTATTGGATACTCATGCAAGTGTAATAGGAGGTTGTATTTACCGATGGTACGGAAACAGCTTTGCTCTGGATAGACCCCTCAGAATTCCATTGGTAATATGACTATGTGTCTATGGAAGTCCGAATCAGGGTAGGTGTATTTGGTCTTAACCTGAGACTTACACCGCTAATACTTGCGATAATCAATATACTTTGGTTTTGGTCGTCCAGGGCTTTAACCGGTTCTGTGTACGCCTCTTCTGGGTATATTGAGAATCGTAGTGTATTGGGTGTGATGTCGAGATGGAAGTATCACTCCAGTCATAGTGGAGATGATGATCATGTAGGATACGGAACTGGTGCTCTTATATACTGCAGCTATCGGGATATTATGACTAGGTCATGTTTATCCGATTATAGAGACTAGTTACCAGAGATCCGATATGTGCTTCGTACGGGGCAGACACAATTCCAGCCTCAGGCCTAGCACGTGACATCCGATACTGGATCGCAATACGCAATACTCAGTATACTACGCCTGATAAAGATTACATATTCCTTTAAGAATATTTCTGGAGAATTGGGTAGGCACGGTGCTTTGTTAGAAGCCAACCATGTCTTGTAAATCGGTAAAAATGTAGTACTAGGTACGTACGTGTTCGGATAGTCCGACGACCGAATTTACTGCCAACATATCCAGGGATCTCATGGGTCGCTTCCCGAAGATTCACCGATGACGTATGACTCGCACATTATTAATCTGGGATTAATTATAAGAGAGAGAAAATTAATCTGGGATTAATTACGGAGATATTTTATCTAGGATAAAATACTATTTAATAGAGAGAACGATTAATTGGAATTAATCGATAAAATAATATATTCGATATATTAAACGAAATTAGATTTCGACGCGGAATTAAAATTAGATTTTAATTCGGCGAACGAGTTAATTTAGAATTAATTCGCTAGCGATGTGAATAGTAATTTTGCTAGGCATAATTATTTAATTAAATTTGATTAATTACGTAGCTATGGAAAATTCGTTAATTCGGAATTAGCGAACCCGAGCCCGGGAGTGTTTGCGGGCCCACTCGCATTTCGAATTCAAGTGAGGCCCACAAGTCACATCAAGCGTCACATCATTAGTCATTCTTGTGATGTAAGTCACATCACTTTGAGTGATGTGATGGTTGTCACTTGTGATTGATGGTGGTGGTTGGAAGGCTTAAATGCCTTGTACCTTTTTTGAATTTGGTATATCATTTAATTGATTTTTGAAATCAATTACAAAAAACTTGACATCTTCATCTCTTTCCTCTCTCAATACTCTCGGCCAAGGGCCAATTTTTCTCTCTTGTTTTTCCTTTTGCCGTGAATCACACAAGGGAAAATGTGAAGATTTGTTGCAAATTTTCACAGGTGCTAGCACACATTAGGAGTCATCCAAATGTGATAGGGAAACCCATCTATGAGCATGGAATCTACAAACAAAGCTTGGAGCTTGGAGATTCAACTTGGAGCACAAAAAGGAGCCATGGCCGAACCTTGGAAGAAAAGCTTGAAGAATTTTTGTTGTTCCTCGCATCGCAAAAGCCGATCAAAGTGAGTATTTCGCAACTTAACTTTGTTGTATTCACACATGTTTTACGCTTAAATCGATCTTGTTTGACCTTAGAAACCCAACAATGGTATCAGAGCCATGATTTAAGCATGAAATTGGAATTAGGGTAAAATTGGGTAAAATTGATTTGAGCATGTTTTGATGAAATTGATTGTATGAATATGCTTGAATGATGATAACATACTGTTATGCATGATCAATTATATGATGAAAATTGAATTGGATCAAATTTCCCCAATAATTTGGCTTGGCCGAAAGTTATGTGTTACCCTAAGTCATGGTGATTTTTATTTTTGATCATTGCATGAGTTGAAATCACTTGGGATATGTTGATTTAGGATTTAATTGGATTGAATTCGGAATCGGACAATAAAACCCTACAATTGCCGTGACTAGTAGCATGGAAAATGATATGATTTTTGATTCAATTGTGTTGGACATGTGTTGATGATAATTTGCATGATTAATTATGTAAATTGGTTTTGGAAATATTAATTTGGTTAATTAATTATGGCTATACACTTTAGATTATTTAATTGTGAAATTTGGAATTTTGTAATTTAATTAATTGGCCAAATTTGAATTGGGCTTGTAAAGTTGTATTTAGGCTTAATGGGCTTGGTTGGGCCAAGTTTGGTTTGGTTAAGTTAATTGGTTAGATCCAATTGGGCCCAAAACCATATCCATAAAGTCCAATATAATTAAATGGACCTTTTAATATTTTAATTGGGCCTAAATTGGTTTCTTGGCTAATAAGAGGGTGATTCCTTAAAGGGCTTGGTATTTGGGTTTGACCCATGTTGACCTAAGTCCAAGCCTTTAGAAAGTAATTGAAAGCCCATTGGACTTTAATTAAATTGACATTGGATGTTAAATGGGCTTTGAGACCCGTAAAGATTAGATTTAGAATCTAAGTCGTAAAGGCACATTAAAAAGTGTAATTATTTAATTTAGAATTAAATATAGAATTAGTATTAAAACAAATTAAATTGAATTGGATTTAATATTGTAGTTTAATATAATTCAAGAATTCGTACTTTGAGTACTTATTCGCAAAACGAGCTTGACTCGCGCAAAATAAAATTGTTGTTTGAACATTGGATGGTCATTAATTTCAGATTAATTAATTGGATTAGATTGATGATAGCATGCTTTGTGTGAATACATGGATGCGATGTATGAATAATGCATATCGGATGGATATTAGATGGGTGAGGGAAATTTTGGAAATTGTTGTAATAAATTTAGAATTTATTAAATTGGACCTGCGTGTCCAGCCTATTACCTCTTGACTCTTTGTATTTCTCTTCTCACCTATTCCCCTCAATGTAAATGAGGTTTCTTTAGAAGTGTTATGTAATTGGGTAGTAGAAGAAGTAATTTTGTGCTAGCGGGAGAGAGGAGAGGAAAGGAGAGATTTTGTTCTAGGAACAATGTGTTTTAAATATCCATCCGCATATCATTATTAAATTTATTTACGCGCCTTATTATGCTTTAGAATGCATGTTTAAGGGTGTATGATGAGACCTTAACAAAGATAATTAATTGGTTGCCAAATACGCAAAAAACCCTCAACATATATAAGTGTTTTTCTTCCATTGAGTGATTCATTCTCAAGATCCAAGATTGGCACTGGTTTATTGGCCAAAGTCAAGGCCTTTGTCCATCGCGGATGTGTTTGAATCATGAAGGCTTTGTTCCATATCAGTGTCTTGTCCAAGTTGTGATTTGTTGGCCAAAGTCAAGATCACTTCTTGTCATCGACATCGATTACGAAGCTTTCCAAAGTCAACGGGTCCCGCTTAACTGGAATCATTAAGTTTGTTGTGCCAAAGCCAAGGCTTAATTGATTCAGAGGAAAAAAGGTTAGGGAATATATTGGATATATTGACATATATAAGATATATGTTTCGGACTTGGATGTCCACCTACTGGATCTAGGAATTGGATGAGATCCAATTGATCTTATAGATCTACCTAGTTAAATATCATACAGCTTGTTGGCCAAAGTCAAGGTTGTGTGTTATTTAACGGGATCCTAGCCCACTAGGAAACAAGGTTCCCGAGTACTCAACAGAGGGTTAGAGGCTCGCCGAAAAATAGTGGGGAGACAAGTATTAAATTTACAATTTCGTTTAGATACTTGCCAATACGCGCTCATTTCATTTTTTTCGTCAAACATATATATTAATTGGACTAATATTTATCGTTGTTTAATTAAAACAGTTGGACTGTATTCAAACTACTTCAATTATAGTTGATTATATAATTGGATTATAGTAATCAATATATTGAATTTAAACTATCAAATTATAGTTGATTATATAGTTAGACTATAGTAATCATTATATTAAATAGTACCTTAAATCGTTGATTGGATAGTTGGACTATAGCAATCGAGATAATTGAAAGATTAATGTTCAAAACATAAACCTGGGTTGGGTGAAAATGTCTTAAAGGTAC